>JASSRZ010001298.1:0-10439 GCA_032164315.1 Malacoctenus gilli
CACACACACACACACACACACACACACACACACACACACACACACACACACACACACACACACACACACAAAATAATAGGACCATATGTAGCTCCGAGTCGGAATCAAAGCAACAAAGTAATTCATTCATCGTCACCTCTACAACTCACATATCAGTGTTCATCTGCGTTTGAGCAGGTGTGTGTGTGGACAGGCCTGCAATGTGTGTGGGTGTGTGTGCAGCTGTAGACGCATGAAACGCGTGGGCAGAGGTGTTAGCGCGTGCAGATACATCACGCCCGTCAGCTCGGGCTGCGTATGGATGCTCCCAAACGGCAGAAGGAGATTTGCTCCGGATAGACTTTGTGAATTTTGCACTTTGGGTCCAAACGATCGCACGGACAGACAAAGAAACGACGAGTGCGGGTGCTCCTCTTTATCGTGACACTTGGTGGGATGTGGTCCAAAGATTTTTCGACAAAGTTGAAACAATTTCACAATTTGTTGGTGGGAACAAAATGCTAAAGGTAGCAGACTTGCTCAGCAACATCTCAGGTTCGAAACAGCTCCGATTGAAAGAAAGCTAAACTGCCACAAGAAAAGAAACAATGCAGGCAACATCATCCCATAATTATATGGAGTGCATTTCACTGCAGTGCTTCCAAATTTCCTAGCTCTTTGTAACCCTACAAGACAATAGCAACAGTGAAGCCAAACATCGCCAATACACACATTCAACATGCCCAGTGACACAGACAGTGCCACAGAAATTGGAAACTGGGTATTTATGTGGTGTTAAAACACCACAGTCATAGATCATTTCATGCCGACTGCACTTTACATGGCGTAATTTGACAGTGAAACTGCTGACAAGAGTGGAGACATAATCCGAGTGTGTGTGTGTGTGTGTGTGTGTGTGTGTGTGTGAGTGTGTCTGCTTGTGTGTGTGTGTGTGTCTGCTTGTGTGTGCTTGTGTTTGAGTGTGTATGTGTGTATGTGCACATGTGTGAGTGTGTCTGCTTGTGTGCGTGAGTGTGTGCTTCAGTTTAAGTGTGTGTGTGTGTGTGTGTGTGCGCGCATGTGTGTGTATCTGCTTGTGTGTGTGCTTGTGTTTGAGTGTGTATGTGTGTGTGCACCTGTGTGAGTGTGTCTGCTTGTGTGTGTGAGTGTGTGTGCTTGTGTGTGCTTGTGTTTGAGTGTGTACGTGTGTCTGTGTGCACATGTGTGAGTGTGTGTGCTTGTGTGTGTGTGCTTGTGTTTGAGTGTGTGTGTTTGTGTGTGTGCAGGTGCATGTGTGTGCTTGTGTTTGAGTGTGTGTGTGTGTTTGTGTGTGTGCAGGTGCGTGTGTGTGTTTGAGCTTGTGTGTGTGTGTGTGTGTGTGTGTGTGTGCGCAGCATATTCAGTCTGGGCCTGTCACTCAAACATAAAGCCTTTCAGAGCCTCCCTCCTGTCTGCACGCCTCCCACAATCCCCCTGCAATACCACTACAGCTGCTGCCATAATAATAGCTTGACCTGACCCACCCACACGCGCACACACACACACGGGCACACATCCTCACACGACGCAGGTAAGGATCGCGATATTCACGAGCAGGTGCCTGATCTGCACACGCGAGCACACACACACCTGAAAAGAAGAAAAAGACAGACGGACATACGTGAAAAATGTGACTGCACACGTAAATACGGGCACAGAAAGAAAACACACGAGTCTATAACCACTCGAGGGCAATTTACACCCTGGGTGAGGGGGGAAAAGAATAGAGGGGGAGAAAAGGGAGGGAAAGGTAAACAGGAGAGAAATAGGTGCAAGACTGAAATTAGAATGAAAGGCAGTGTGTGTGTGTGTGTGTGTGTGTGTGTGTGTGTGTGTGTGTCAGACAAAGAGAAAGCAGCCATTTGGTCCTGTGGTTCGTGCTGATGTTCAATTTCAGCACACAGCACCAACTTGATGGTTACTTCTTTTCTCTGAACACATTTTATGAGAATAGGCTTTGCTTTAGATAGAGCTTTATATATGTGCCTCCAGGACACACCGCATGTGTGTGTGCGCGTGTGTACGCCAGGGCGGGTGAGTGTGCGCGCTTGTGTGTGCGTGCACGCATGTGTGAAGGAGGGCGAGGAACAGCGTGAAAAAGAGTGTGTTTGCCATTTTCCAAATGACTCCTCAAAGAGAGTTGCACTGCTGCACAAACCCAAGGAAAACACACACACACACACACACACACAAATTGCAATGCAATGCACCAAGGCAATCTATTTTGTAAGCTGTATGAATATGGTAATGCATGTGTGGGTTATGGCCTTCATTCATTGCAATGGAGTTACAATGGCATTTATCAGCGTATGCGACTTGTAGCATCACAGCACATGCACACATACACACACATACACACACAAATGTACAAGCAGCACCCAAGCAAAGCTTCCAGCTGCATATTTTGTGTGCATGCACTCCCACACCCACACAGATGCACGCACGCACGCGCGCACACACACACACACACACACACACACACACACACACACACAGGCTGAATAAATGGAGTTGACCACAATCTGCCCTCTGTCTAATGCCACCAAACAGACTGAAATTTATTCACACTCACTTTACAGCACGCACACACACACACACACACACACACACGCTTGCACGCACACACGCACAAACACACACACTCATGCATCCGGACACGTGCACACACACACAAGCAATATCGAACAAAGGAAACACGCAAAATTCATTAATACCAAACTGCAGTTGAATAAACATCATCCGAGTTAAGCTGTGTTTGGTCCTGATGAGTGAGTGTGTTTGAGTGGTTGTTGGGCGGCAGCACCAACAACACACAACACTCCCGTCGGACCCTGATGGTTTCTGTCTGAATAGCATCGCATTAGTCACAAATGCCGGCGATATTTCCCGTGTTCCGCACGCGTTTCGCCCCCACGTCGTTTCCCCGAATAAAAAAAACATTGTTAAAGACCCCCCCCCCACCACCACCACCGCAACCACCACCACTCCTCGTTGATGCGGCACAGTGAAAAAGATCAAGCCGCACAAAGGAAAAATGCCAACCCTGATTCAAACCAATTTAACATTACATTTCCTTTGCCGAACATTCTCACGCTGCTCGGAGGAAGAAGGGCTAAAGTGCCTGTAGAAAAGCGTTCCCCCTTTCAGTCGGTAACAGTTGGACACCTTCCAGCTCCACATATCGGAATTTTTTTTCTCCATCCTTCCGGTTGCTCCATGTGCGGACGTGTCTCGGGATGCTGCATTGAAAGCCCTGGCTACCCCTGAGGGGAGGTATCTTGCTCTGCCACCACTGGTCTGCAACTGGACGGTCACTTGATCTAATGGCTTCTGCTCATTCAACAACTCATCGATCTATCAGGCAAGGGAAGCAAGACCTTCTCATCCGGCTGGAGCAGAGTTCTGGATGTTCTTTTTCTCTTTTGAACCGACTTGTCAGCATCTGCTTTTCCTCCCGAGGAAGTTGCCCTTTTTTTTTTTTTTCCCAAACCAAACGACTTTTTTTTGGAGCGAATGGTCGGAGTGTCCTGGAACACGGTGAGCGAGCACAGTGCGCCCTGCTCAAAGAGCACGGGGGTGGGGGGGGATTTGATGGGTCGGGCTGGAGGCGAGGCTCAGTGGCCACTTCCAGCAGGCCGGCCCGCGAGCCTCTCGACACAGTCGTTGCCTGCGCCACGTACGGCTCACTGGAATAAGACTCAATGCTGGAAAGCAGTTTAAGATTCCTGAAGCATTCTTCGCTGGTTGCTTGCTGGAGGTTTTTATTAAAAAAAAAAAAAAAATCAGGTCAGGGAACCGGAGGGAAGCTCGAGCCGGTACATCCACGAGCAGTCGGAGCGGAAGTTCGGGAGGAAGAAGGGGATCGGCGCTGGGAGGAAACTCTCCAGGATGAGAGAGTAGTTTTGTCAAGAAGTACTTAATGAAAAGTAATGAGTCCCATTTCCCTGGAAAGCAGAACGCATTGGCCTTCCTATTAGCCGTAATAAGTCCCAAAGAGGTGCGCGTGGATGGATGAAGGGGACAGGTGGGGGGGGGGGGGGGGAGGGGATCCGGTGGAGACGGAAGAGGAGGAACAAAGGGAGCACCTGTGGACGAGCGCGGGAAGGGGAGGGATAATAAAAGAGGGGGGGGGGGCGTCTCTCCTTATCGAACTGCCTCCCTTTGAATAACGAGGGTGGGAATCGAGGTAAGACCAAAATAAAAGGTAGAACGATGAGAGAGAGAGAGAGAGAGGAAAAAAAAAAAACACGATAGGGAAAAGTTGTTTGCGGCACATCGCAACATAAATAAATCACTGTCAAATTAAATGAGCTACCTTGGTGTAATTGCGCTAATAAATGAGATCCGGGCGGCGGTGACTGATGATCTGCCACGCGCTACAGCTAAATGTTGGTGTTTCTTAAAATCAAGCCCATATTCCCCCCACCAGGCCCGATGGGACGCTGCTTCTGTTCTCGCAGGCGGAGGAAAAACGGTCCGGCTGTGCTCCTCTGCTGTTCAAAGCTCTTCCATGTACCAGAGGGTACATGAGGGGTACATGAGGGGTACATGTAGGGTACATGTGGGGTAGAGGCGTATTTTGAAGTGGTTTCGTGGTGAATCTATCATGGAATCGTATGAAATCCAAGACAAAGAATGGTTTTCTTCTACTTAACTGTTTGTACATGCCACTCTGAACCTGGCCAAACTGCAGTTAAGTCCTGTGTGGTACGAGTTCAGAGCTGTAGACTTGCATCGACTTCTTGTGGAGACTGTTGGTCCAGTATACACACCACATGCACCTCAAGAGAGGCAGACTGAGGGTATAAACACAGAGGAAACCAAGACGTGGCGTCCCTCAGCGTCGAAAGCGAGCGATCCGACGAAGCCAGAGAGAGAGTCGGTCCTCGGTAGGCGTGAGGGAGAAGCTGAGGTGGCGGCTTCTGCTCAGGGTGCGTTTCAGCAGCGTGTTGTGATGCCAAATGAAGTCTAACCATTGGGGAAAATTTCCACAAGATAAAAGGATCCGACGGACCGGCGACCTGACCAGGATGGACGCCGCCGTCGCCCAGTTTCAGGGCTGGGATCGGGCCCACGCAAACCCACAACTACTGGACTGAACGAGCAGTCTAGAAAAAGGGGTAAGTGAGAATGGATCCTGCTTGTGTGGCAGTATTCTTCAACAGGCTAAAACCTGGAAGACCTCACAGCGGGGTTGGTGACCACTGTTACAGATAATGGGACCGTGCATTTTTTTGTGTTTCCGTTTATGTCAGAAATAACCTTGCAAGGAGAGACCCACAAAGACAAAATGCACCGACAAGTGTGTGGGAACAGAGGCTGTGACAGAAGTTGTCTGTATAGTTGGTGTAAATTGTCTTTTTGGCTTCTGCATTTCTCTGAGTTCCATAATTTACCTTTATTTGGTAATAGCTTTACTGTGATGTCCGGTGTTTTCGTCCACACTATTTGAATAACCAAAGGTTTTGTTATCTTGTCTACATATGTAAACTAATTGCTACTGTGTTCTTCTTTTGCATCATGTCATATTATCCTTGTGATGATGTACTTGTTTCCTGTTTTTTTTTTCCCCCATGTCAAAGCTGTCAAAAAGGTTTCTAAAGGTGGATTTTGACTCCCGATGCCACAAAAACGGAAACTAAACCCCTAACGTCCAGGTTGTAAACACTCCATCAAGAGGGAGGGGTTTTTTTTGTGTGTAATTTGGTGTCTAAGTCTTGCGGGAGATTCCAAACTGAATCAGCACACTGTGAGGAACAAATAAAGAAGAGAAAAAGACAGGACGTGGGGAGAAAAAAAAACACCACTGCCAAAGATTATTAGACTGAGACGTGAGACAAAAGAAAGGGGAGCCGGCGATATGAGAGCCGAAATGTAAATAGACGGAGCCAATTAGACGGCGCACGGGCAGACATGTATGCCACCGCATCAATGGAAAGACACGCCAGAGACAAAGATAAAAAAAAACAACAACAACAATAATAATAAGAGAAAAGAAAACAGCTAACTGGGCATGAAGGAGCAGGAGGAGATAAAAGAAAAGCAAAAGGGGAGACGCATCGGCTCGTCCGCCGAGCTCTATCAATTACCCGCATGCGAGGCGCGACGCACTGGCGTCGGCCGTGCCGCCGCGTGTAAATGGCAGTTCTGCGTCGTTTCCATTACGGTTCTATCTCCCGCGTCGGCTCACAGTTCAGCGGTACGACAGCCAACCCTCCCCCTGTCGGTCATCACGACCCGGGAAAGGTTTTTGTGCAGCAAAGCGGCACGAGTGTTCCGAGTGTATTCGCGTGACGATCGCCGGCGCAGGGTTTCAGGGGGATTGAAACACCTCTTTGGTCTTTATCGCAGTTGGGGGTCTTTTTTAAGAAAAAGTGCAAAACAGGTGGAATAGCCTGCAAAACAAGCGATTAACAGGAACTGTTCTGACTCTCAAAGCAGCCATATGAAGTTGAACAGTGGCTGTCGTTGGACTGCATTGGTCCATTCAAGAAAAACAGCCCGAAGTCGGTCATAAACTTGCGATTCCGATTCGAGAAGTCGTGCGGCAGCGGGCCGGAGACTTCAAATCGATCACAGATCTCGTGAAGAACGAAACTTTTCCGCGATGGGCGGCGGGACGGCCGATCGCGAAGGCCCGCCGTGCAATCGCAGCCGTCGCAGAACGGCCGCGCCGAGCGAGGCGAGTCGAATAATCCTCGGCGGGGGGGCCTCGAGTCGGACGTTCACGGACTGAGACGCATCAGACGAGGCCGTGGCTCGGAAACGAACTTACGATCACGCCATTTATTTTTTTTAGCTCTGAGCTCTGCTGATTTTCTGTCCTTTTATGCTGCTTCTGTATTAGTTTTTTCGTCCATCTGTGTTGCCGAAGCAATCACACCGTTGGTAATATCTGACGATACCAGAAGTCTCTCTGAACCTGTCCCACAGTGCGATGTTTGGGAAACACAAGTAAAGGTTGTTTGTTACTCCGATGAGTCATCTTTCGCCGAGGACGGTCCATGTTGACGTCGAGCCAAGACGATGCTCCAATGAGAATTGCCGACATCCCCCCCCCCCGCCCCACCTCGGTCGGGGAGCCCGGGAGCTAAACTGATGCAGCCGCATGCGGCAAGTGGAAAATGATTGGTGGCGCGACACAGCGCGACGCATATGAGGAATTTTCGGTCGCCTCGAAGGTCCCGCCTCCGAGCCCGGTCCCGCCGGACGGCCCCGCCGCCAGCACCGAGGCCGCCGTCACAGAGGCACCCGAGGTTTGTTTGGTGACAGTTTGATGATGGAGACCGGCTCCCTGGGTCTCTGAGCGGAGAATTGGCCAGAACAAACCCCCCACCTTCCCCCCACCACCACCACCACCTCCTTCTTTCCCCCCGCTTCGACCTCCTGCTGTGTGGCTGACAAGAAAAGTACATCTAAATCACCGCGGTCCCTTTCTCCACACACCCTCGTGGGACACTGGGACTTTAAAAGAAGTGCGATTCCACATTCTGAGACGAGAGCAGAAGGAAAGAAGAAAAAAAAAAAGGCAGAGCGAAATAACGTCTCGCAGAGAGACAAAGCGGGCGCGGGCCTGCACGCGGTTTCATCACCGCCGCGGTTTCCCCTGTTGTTCCAGGAAACAGGCGAACTTAACATTCAGCCGGTGATTTGCAGAGACGTGCGAGAGCGGGAAATGTTTCGCGACGCCAAATCAAAGCGGCGGCAGACGGAGATATGCCAAGAATTTTGTGGGGGTAAAAAATAAAAAAAATATAAAAACAGAATCAAAGAACTTTAAACATTTGAAAAACATTGCTTGCTGCAAACTGTCTTTTTCTCAACTTGTATTTTTTATATAAGTCCACCTGCAGTGTTTGTCACCGTTTCAATGCCACGTGTATTCACACACACACACACACACACACACACACACACACACACACACACACACACACACACACACACAAGCACAGGATCCCCTTTGCTTCCCTCCCCTCCCCATCATTAATATAGAGAAGTAGCTGCACACCTGTTCCCTGACAGCACCCTGCTGAGACAGAGAGGTGGGCGCCAGTGTGACAAGGTTCCCTTAAAAGGTGACGAAGGAGGAATTTATCGCTGCAAAGAGAGAGAGAGAGAGAGAGAGAGAGAGAGAGAGAGATGGGCAAAAACCATAGTTTTAAACTCTTGGAGGTCACACAGGCTCGGTGTGTTCGTGTTTGGTTAGCTGGTAGAACCAGTGAAACAGGAAGGCAGAGGGTGGCTTTTATCAGTCAAAGCCGGGCCTGAATACAGATAAATTTGGACCCATCTCCAAACAGATTATCCGTACGAGGAGGGACGGAGCCACTTGTTCTTCCAGCCGGCGCTGGGGCCGTTTGATGTCTGCAGTCGACCGTGGTGGCCAGTCACCTTATTTGCTTTCTGCGAGGACGCAGCCTGTCCGACCAAAAAACACCAAAGCGGGAGAGCTTGTGGAAGCAGTGTGGTCGAAAGCGGAACAATGGTAGACTGACCCCTCCACAGCACTGAAAGCCGGACAGAGGAACAGCTTTCAGTTGATCTTCAGGAAAGAGGAGTTTGGGGTATCCCTTGTCCCCATGGCAACGAGAGCTTGAACACTTTATCAATAGCAACTGATTGAATTGTTTGGACTTTCTATCCAATCTCTCTTTAATTTCACTTCGTGACTCGTGTTTTCTCGTCAATATCTATTTAATATCTTAACCACACTTTTTATTTCATTGTTAAATCTCTAGAATACAAAGGGAAACGAAGCCATTGAGGCTTCGAGCCTCCTATAAGTCTCTAAAATTGCCTAAATAAAAGCAATCAAGCCCCTTTTTATAGAATTAAGTCCCGAAAATTAGTCAGAAGGCTTAAAGTTAGTTTATTTTTTCTAATTGACTCATACAGTCATCAAAAAACGTCTCAGCAGCTGTTTGAGGCTGAATCAGTGGTCTCCTAACTGTCAAGCAAACCCGCCTCGTGCTATGAGCGCAGCGCCAACGGTTGGCAGCTGCAACTGGTGAAGATTGTGGATCGAAAGAGAGAGAAACATTGTTGGATGGGTAGAGTGGGCGGAGGGGGGGGGGTGTTGCTTCTTGGTTTTGTTTTTTTTTCCCTTCCTCTCCGAACCAAAATCTTGCGATGAAAAGCGGCCGCCTGTTGGGGCCTCCGAATCCACCGCGGTCACGGTTAATCAAGCGGGTCTTGAAAGGGACTCTCCCCCTTTCTCTCTGCACGACAATGCAGGAAGTAGCAATTAAAAAGGGGGAGGGGGGGGGGCACATGGTGCCTGCCGAACAACAGAGGCGGGCTCCGCCGGTCCTGGAGGGAGGAGCAAAGTCCTGAAAGCTGCGAACGTACCGCTGCTCCAACACACCTGAATCCAATCACCGCGGCCGCCGCGCGGGAACGCTCGTTGCAATCAGGTGTGTTGGAGCAGGGAGACACCACAACTAGAGTCACTTCATGCTGAGACATAAGGAAAGGGGGGGGGGGGCAAAAAAGTTGGTCCCGTAACACATGGGTACCACTCTGCTTCCAGAGCCTCCAACAGTTTGTTGGTTGATTGCTTCTTCGTCTTTCAAAATGGTGAGTGGCCAGCATGGGGGGGGGTCGTCACTCCTCCCAGTATGAGGGGGACTGCAGTCGCCACCACGCAGGACCGGGGACCCCTGCAAGACCAGGAGTGTCCACCGCTGCCATAAAGAGGCGGGACTGCAGCCTCGCTGACGGCAGCCGGGACCAGAAACCGCGAGCGGCGCGTCGGGACTCTTACGAGACGGAATTCACGAATTTCGTCCTGCTTCCTCCCGGTTCTGAGGCGGCCGTCAGCTTCCTCAGCAGACATCAGGATTCATTAGACCGGCTGATGTTTTCCCACTTTTCGGAGCCTCGGGAGTCTCAACTCATCTTGTTCTAACAGGATCCCGATGCCGGTCCGCGCTGCCTCCCCCGCTCGCCATAGCAACGTTTGGCTTTTTGTCTGCCTCCATCGCCCTGATCCCCCTCGCCTTCGACCCCTTCGCATTCTTGGATGGCGAGTTTTTCCCTCTCCAGACTCGATGAACCTCGTCTTGTTCCGGCAACGCCGTCCGAGAGTCCGAGATGCCGATTTGAATGAATATAAAATCTCGGAGCGACGACACGGCCCGTCCTCCCGACTTCTGTTGCCGACGGCAATTAAAGCGGCCGGTCCTCGAACGCAGTGATCGCGCGGAAAACAGACACCTTGCCGCCGATCGCGGAGCAGCGTCGGCGCGCCGAGGAGCGGGAAATAGAGACGTTATTGTACCGAACTTTTCTGACACACTCCTGGCGGCGCAGGGGAGGGGGCGACAGCTCCTAGACAGTAAATGGCAGGCGCTGTACGTAACGATGAGGAGGGGGTGGGGGGGGGGGGGGGACGAAAAAAAAACACCCACCCCTACAGC
>JASSRZ010001299.1:0-13640 GCA_032164315.1 Malacoctenus gilli
GCATTCCTCATGAGAAATACAATCAAACGTATCCGTTTTCAAAGCGGTCTCTGATGACTTCAGCGTGGCGCCGGATCGCGCTGAGCTTCTCTTTTCTTTAAATGAGAATATTGAAATGAACTCTTGCCGCCTTGTTAGCCGAGATCAAACCGAAATAAAGTCCCTCCATGAATATTTGGTTCTGATTAAAGTGCTTTATTGTCGTTAAAGATGTTTCCGACGCTGGTGAGACGCCGGGAGACGGAGCGGTCCGAACTCGAAACGCCTCGACTGGATTTTTACTCGATTTTAGGCGATAGTTCCTGCTGTCGGGTACTTTCCATCGCCTTCTCGACCAGGTTCCTTTGAATCTGTGACGCCGTCAAACTGCAGACTAATGACGAGCTGCTGCACTTTCAGACACGTCGTCGCTTTATTTTTGTTTTTTAAACACGGCGAGGAGCTGCTGGGAAAAAAAGGAGGAGCCAAACAGACACGGCCGGTCCGAACAGACTGAACTGAACTCTTTGATTTCACTCTCCGTCTGCTCCTCGTTCCCCTGAACCTTCAGCGGGAACTCAAACTGAACATCGTCTTCTTTAACTCCGGCAATTAAAACCTTGAAAAAGCCTCGTTTGATGCTTTTCTCCACGGAAATAAAACCCATCAAAACCGAAGATGAACTTTTGCTTTGCGTACACAAAAATTGTGCCATAAAGTCCCTCTTCAAGCTTTTTCACCTTTTCACTCTTAATCATCACTTTTCACAATAAAATGCAGATTTCCTGTCGATGAATTAACGCCTGTGGACATTCAGAGGCTCGCCTCCACTCTTCTGCCCAACCTGTGTTGGTAAAACACCGTCTATGTCTCACTCTCTTGAATCCAAACGTTTCTCGGAGCGTAAACGCGTTCCGTCGGCTTTTTAACTGCGTTAGAAAGAAGCTGCTCTTTATTGTCTCTTGTGAAGTTCAGTTTTATGTCCTGAAAAGACGTCGTCTTTATCAACACGAGACACTTTTATCGGCGGGGCTGTCGCGAGAGAGGCGAGACGGCGCTCCGTCATCGAAGCTTTAAAGGCTCCAAACAACAAGTGAGTCTTTTTTAACCGAAAATCCGTCCCGGCGGCGCAACGCCGGGCGTCTGTGTGTGATTAGTGCGAGAGGAGGAGGCTCATTTTCAGCTTTAATGGGAGTGTATTAGTTTCTCCTCAGGAGGACGGCAGCGGGGTGGTGCACGCGCCCCCTCCCCGATCCCCCCCACCCCCTGTCAGAAGGTCTTAAAGTGAGCTGTCTGTTAATCAGGGATGCTGTTGCCTCGCCGGAGCTATTTCTGGCTGCGCGAGCAGGGGAGGCTCGCCTCCGGTGAGATGCAGGAGATCAGACTTCCACTACACCCATCGGATCGTTTCGCGCCGCTGATGGCGCTCCGTTTGTTTTTGGGGGTTTTTTTCTCGCCGGCGTCTGCTCGACTCCCGCCCCAAAAATACACCCGCTTTCAAGTCTTTGTTGTTGTTGCTTCCCGCGGAGTAAGAGAGACCTTTTTAAATTTGTATGTTTGGCATCAAAAATTAAATCTCAACCTTTTTCTTGTTTTGGTTTTTCGCTGCGGCAGCCGTCGTCGTGAGTGTAATGCGATGCTGCGTACGGCAGATGTCGCCGCAAAACTGCGCCCGCGTCTTCCCGTCTGAGGCCGCGACGCGGCAGCCAATCACGAGCGAGGACGCGTTTGACATGTAAAGCCGCCTTCGTCTTCTGTACTCTTTGTAACTTTACTCCTCCAACCAACTCCCATCCTGTCATCATCGTTATCGTGTCATTTTTGTCCAAAAGATCTGATTTCTGTCTCTTTTGGGGACTGTGAGAGGAGACGGGGGACAGAAATGTCCAGTGAGGGGTCCAATCAGGTCCAAGCATGATGACCTTTGCATGTGGCGTCGGTGTCTTGATCTGTCCTCTGTCCTCTGTCCCCCTCCCCCCAGGTGTGCCCCTGTCCACCCAGTGGGGGCCTCAGGGTTACTTCTACCCCATCCAGATCGCCCAGTACGGCCTGAGCCACTACAGCAAGAACCTGACCGAGCGCGCCCCCAACGTGGAGGTCTACGACACGGCCGAGGAGGGCGCCGGCCGGCCCGCCGCCGCCGCCGCCTCCGCCGCGTCCTGGAGCGCGCCGAAAGGCGGCAGCGTGAGCCGCGTCCACGACGCCGGCCGAGCCACCTCCGTGCGCCAGTTCAGCGCCGCAGGTACGTGAGCACCGCCGCCGGGCCGGATCGCGCCCCTACCCCCTCCCCTCCTCCCCCTCCTCCTCCTCCGGCTTATCACCCGCTCGCCGCGGCTGCAGCAGACTGGAAACGCGACGGCAGCCTGAGGACAGGATGATCGTCTGCTGTGAGTCACCGCCGCAGCGTGACGGCAGACGGTCTGCGCCGACAGTGAAACCGCCGCACACACCGGCCGCGCTGCAAATTTGGAGGCTTTAAAGAACGCACACGCACGTTTTTTTATCCCGTCTCGCTCGCTTCATCTGCTTTATTGAATTTAATGCGACAGAAGCAGAAACAACCGACACTCTTTTACTCACCAAAAACAGACAAACGTATCTGGGCGCCCGAAGCTTTGACCGAAAGGCTCGATGGTGCCGTCGCGTTTCTGTTCGGACGGACTGCGGTCAACGTTGAGAGGAGGAACATTATGATGAAAACGTGAATCAGGAAAATTCTCCGTCGTCATCTTCTGCTTCTGCTACTTCCTCGTTTTCTTCTTCTTTGGCTTTTTCTGTGCACGCACAAAAGTCTGGTTTTCAGCACTTCCGATGTCGCGTCGCCTCTTAAAGGTTTGATTTTCGATCGTTGCCTTCGTCTCGTAAGTTAAAGTCACAAATAACTGTGTGTATTTAACCTTTCACCTTCCTATTTGTCTCAATCAACCTTTTTACCAACACTTATTAGCGTAAATAACCAGCTGGAACCAAGAACATGGATCACGTCTGTCCGGACGTGTTCGGGCCTGATCCTTCATCACGTTAAATCCTGAACGAGTTTGATTTTAAGGATCCAACTCGAAGCCCTCTGAGTCGACGAGACGTCGGCCCGCCTTTCCTGAGCGCCGGCTCGGCGCCGGGCCCCCCCCCGTCCGGGCCCGTTTCATCACTCGTAATAAGCGACCGCTGAGCAGCGGCGCCGTCCTCGCTGCCACTTTGCACTGTTTCGACTCGGCGGGATCTAATTTAATTCTCCCGCTTGTGGAAGTGAAGACGGTGCGCGCCGCGCCACTCCGACCGCGCATCTGAAAATTGATCTCCAAAGAGTGAGCGAGCGAGCGGACGAGGGGGAAATAAACCTTTCTTTTCATTCCGCGCCCGAGCGGGATCGTCCTCCGAGCTGCAGGATGTGCAGGGAATGACTCAGTGGGCCTCGGGTACCCAGAGCCCCGATTCAGACCGCTTCAACTCTCCTCAGCGGATTCAAATGAAACGTTTGGCTTCGCTCAACAAATCAGAGATCGAAGAGCGGCTCTTAATCTCGCCGAGTTTACCGAGAAGTCTGATTTAATTTATACCAGCGAACCTCCATCAAACGTTTTAACTCTCAGGATGTTGCGGCAGATGTTAAAGGACCTAAACGGGCTCGAGAAATAGAAACGACCGATGAACGACCCTTCACAATTAACGACAACACGAGATAAACTCGGTCGTTTCTGATGTTGGTGATGTTGTTTTTGACTCGAGCTCTGGACCAGCTTTGCTCGAGTTTTTTTGCCAGGAGATTTCAATCCTCTGGGTGGTCTGAAATAAATGGGAGGCGGCCCGTTTAGGACGGCGGGGATCTGGAAATATGTCCCAGTTTTTCTGTGCTGTCAAATGACCGGCACGAAGCTGTCGCAGTTATTTTCGGAGGAGTTGAAATCTTTAACCTGCCGCCGACTGCGAGCCGTCTTTATCCTCCCGCTGACGTTTCCCTCCGTCTCCTCACGTTTTCCTCTCTCTCTCTGTCGCTCTCAAACTCGTCCGTCTCTTCCTGTTTTGGACGTTTCTTCCCTCTCTCCGAACGTTTGTCTTTCTTTCATTCTCGCTCAGTTTCTCCCTTTTGTCCTTCCGACTCTTTCATCCTCCTTTATCTTTGATCGTTTCCCATTTCTGTTCATCACATCACATGTCTCTCTCTCTCTCTCTCTCTCTCTCTCTATGTCTTTGTCGCTCTCTCTTGCTCTCCCTCTCTCTCTCTTGCTCTCTCTCTTTGTTGCTCTCTCTCCCTCTCTCTCCATTGCTCTCCCCTCTCTCTGTCTCTCTTGCTCTCTCTCTCCCACTCTATCTCTTTCTCTCTCTCTCGCTCCCCCCCCCCCCCCTCTCTCCATCCACCTCCTCGCTCTCTCCCCTGGACCTCACCTCGTTTCCTCGGTCCCTCGTCATCCCCTCGTCCTTCATCAATCCTCCCTCTCCACTCCAGCTCTCCGTCACTCGTCCCCCCTCCTGTTTACTCATTTCCGCCCACTCGTCGGCCCCTCAGCGCTGCCTTTGCTTCCTGAACGCCGCCGTCACGTCCGCTTGACTGCCTCTTAATGCTTAAAGTTTTTCTCTTTCCTCCGCTGTCACTTTGTCTCTCCGCTCGCTTCCTCCCCACCGTCCAGGTCGGCTCTTTTTATTTTGCCTCCCTCCTTCGTACTGTATCTGGGGCACGGCTGTTGAACGATCTCTCAAAGCCCCTGACAAGTGGATCAATCGTGCGTCCCCTGATAATAACCCACCGTCTTCTATCTGCACATTCCCGCCCGCCGCCGAGCACCTGCCTTTTCTCAATCTCCTGCTGGTCGATGGGAAGTTCAGGAGCGCGTTTTTTTCCCCGAGAGCTGCTCCCTGATGAAGCCGATCACATGGCTGCCAAAGGAGGAGGTGACTGATCACCCGTGTTACAGGGCGCACGGTGACTCAGTTTGTAGGCTGGGTCCTCTGAGTCGGACCCCGTTACACCTCCTTCTCTGTGGCCTCCTGTTGGTCTTTCACTCCCTGAGACCTCACTTGATCGATACTCCACCCTGCTGATTGGAAACCCTCAGAAACTGCTGATTGATGATGGAATTCCTCTTGGCGGTGGGAAGACGGAGCAGAACTCCAGAGCAGAGCAAACTCTGGTCTAAAAACATGCAAATAATTGATTGTCTTCAGCAAATCCTGGTGAGCTGGAATCTGCAGAGAGACAACAAGAGGTCGCGGTTGGAAGTGCGAATAGGACATCTGTTCCAATTAGCATCGAAGGAAATCGTCTGAAACTGTCCAGTCGTGTTTAGTCTGAACATAAAGCGGAGAACAGGAACTCAGAGGCAGGAACTCCTTCCTTTAGTGTGTTGCAAACGTGAGGGAAGAGACTCCAATGTTGTTTGGTCGGTGCCATCGAGAACCGAGTCGTCAGCCTTGTTTAAGGTCCCCTGGGGGAGGTGACGACGTCGTTTACGTCGTTTCCTGCAGCGTGTAAGACGGCGATGCTCGGGTTCTCCGCTGGTTCTTCTCGGGTTCTCCTCTGGTTCTTCTCTGGTGCTTCTGGTTCTCCTCCGTCTACTCATTTCTGCAAACACTTCCTGGAACCTCAGCCGTATGGTCCAAAAATCGACACCTGGAGCCCACAGAGGACAGTGGATCCACGACATTGAATTTAGACATCAGCATCGTCCAATCAGGACAAAGATACAGCTGACGTGTCAATCAACCCCCCCCCCCTTGTGACTGAATCTCTCCTACACGTTCAAAGTTAGTTATCTGAGAGGAGCAGGAGCGCTCGCTCTTTGCATGTTGTGATTCAATGGGACAGCAGTCGCACAGCAGCCTGTGTGTGTGTGTGTGTGTGTGTGTGTGTGTGTGTGTGTGTGTGTGCGTGTGTGCGTGCGCCTCAGTAAACCTGGTTCCCTGCAGCGCGTCGCCTCTGCCTTCAGACTCATTGCTAAGCAGCCGGGGCGCGGAGCCGTGGAGGTGGAATCTCCTCTATATTCCCTGCCCATCCTTTATTGATGGCAGAGTAATCACAGGGCCAGAGTACAAATCCACTTACTCTCTGCATTGCCTTAAGTAATGGATTTATGAGTGCATTAAAGAGCCGTAGTCATCCCGAGGCCCCTGCCTGGCTGTCTCTTCCCTTCATTCTCCCCCTGATCGACTGTCTTTGTGTCTCCGTCGGCCTCATCTGCCGCCGCTTTCTCAGCTCTTGTCATGCGAGATCTCTCCGTCTTCGGCTCCTCGATTGTCTGCGCGCTATCGGCTCATTTTCACTCGCCGCGCTCGGAGGCCGGCCGGCTCTGAGAGCACTCGCCGAGCCCCTCATTACATTACTCCCCCCTGTCCTTTGGCTTCTGTACCCCTTTGTCATTCGGGGGAGACTTAATGAGAAAAACTTTTTTATTTCGGGCGCGCCAAGTAAACAACGAGGCCGAGGGGAGATCGATCCACAAGTGTTGAGATCAGTCCCGAGCCCCCTCGACCCCCCCCCCCCCCCCACCCACAGACGATGAGCCCCTTCTCACCTCTGCTACGATTTGAAACGCTACAGCGAAGCCAAACACTAGTAAAGTCTTTCATATACTGATCTTTGGCATCGAAACGTGGGAGTTTTTTGCGGGTTCCCGACCAGTTTTTTCCTTGCGTCTCAGATAACGTGACGACACGCGAATCTCGTCCGGACCCCGTCGGCACTGACGAGGCCTCGGGGCCCCGCCCTGCGGTTTTTTTTGGTCTCGCGGGGGGGCGCAGAGACCTCCAGGAGGCTTGGGGGAGAAAAAAAGGGAAGCAGAAGTGCCAGCGAAGCGCTTGAACTGAACTGGCAGCGAGCGGATGCGCGGCGCGAGGTGACAGCAGGGAAACTATCCGGATCTCATGCCGGTTTCGGTCTTTGAGCTTTCTGCGGGCGAGCGATGTGGAGACGCAAATAAAAAGACGACGACGACGGTTGCCGATGCCGCCGCAGTCGTCGTCTGCCGCTTCCTGCCTTCGCCTCCTCCCTCCCTCCCTCCCTCCCTCCGTCTTCTGGCGCTTTTTCTCCCCGCTTTTTCTCCTCCTTCTGTCCTCCTAATTAAACTCGGAGTGCAGTGACACATCTGCACTGTACGTCCCAGGAGGAGCTCCTCCAGCTCCTCGGTGTGTGTCAGTGTGTGTGATGGAGAGTAGGCATGTGTACACACACACACACACACTTACCAGGCAGGCACAGTAATACCAACAGTGGAGCTCGGCTCGTAAGAAGTGCGAGTTTATTTCTGAATTCGTTTCATCTTCCGACTCTCGTAAAGACGAACGGGAGCCGCCACCGACACTCACGATCAATGGAAACTGTGTTAAAAAGCCTCCAGTCGTCCGCTTCAAATCAACCAAATCAGTCATACGAGGTTCATCGGTTTTTACAGACCTCGTTACGGTTTAGAGTCTTCAAGGTTTGTGGTTATTTACTGCAAAAACTAATTGAGTTCTGGTGTGTAAAAGAAAGTACCTGGTGACTTGAGAGGGTACCTCCACTGTCGGTGTCGCACAGTCACACAAGCTGTTTACGTAGAGGAGTTTGGACCAAACATTTAGTTCCCTGTTTTGTTTCGGGTGTTTTTATGACACAAAACCCCAACTATTTGTTTTCTTTCATGTTTTTAAAGTCACAAAGGCACAATTCAGTCCAAGATCCAACATCACCAGGTAAACCGAAGCCTGGAATTGAAACTGCCGTCTGTCTTTCAGAGGAAACTCTAACAGTTGCTTCTGTTTAAACGCCGAACGAAAGCCGCCTGCTCCTCCGTGCGCTCGTTGACCTGCGACGCAACGCGTTGATGTTTCGCTTACTTTGACGGCGTTCGGCGGCGCTGCTTGATTCGGGGTTGGAAACTTTACGGGCTTTAAAGTCGTGCAGCTTCAGTTTGGCTTCGTGTTCCTGGAAACGAAGGAACAGGAAGTTCCTGTCCTCTACCAGGCTGTGTGGGGCCATCGTTTCCAGCAGTTAGCGGGTGGAAGATGCTCTATAACTGGGAGCTGAAAACCAGAAGCAGCAGCGACAAACTTCTTCCGTAATCTGACCAAAAAATAAACAAAAATGTCCAAAAACCCTCAAAGCTAAAAAGAGACGGAATTTGTCATATTGTTTGTATTAAAATTGTTTGTTTTCTTTTTTTTTTTGCCTCATTTGAAACATTTTTTCCCATTACCCCCCCACAGAGTCCTCAGAAGGCGTCTCCCTCCCGCTGGGAAATCTCAAGGACTTCATCCTCAGCCTGGACATTAAGTTCGTCTCCAACGGCAGCGTGTCGGTCGTCCTGGAGACCACGGAGAAGGGCCCGCCCTTCACCATCCACTACGTGACCAGCTCGCTGCTCATCGCCTTCAAGGACCGGGACATCACCTACGGCATCGGGCCCCGCACCGCCTGGAGCACGCTGACCCGGGACCTGCTCACGGACCTCAGGAAGGGCGTCGGCCTGTCCAACACCAAGGCTGTCAAGGTCACCAAGGTGAGCCCGGCTCAACTCGTGCTAAAAGACGCGGCATAAAAAGTCGTTGAAGGCTTTTTATCATCGTTCCGAGGAGTTAAATCCAGACGATCTGTTTGTGTTCGTCCCCGCGCTCCAGATCATGCCCAGACGGGTGGTCCGGCTGGTCCTGCACGGGCGGGGCTTCGTGGACAACGTCACCATCTCCACCACCGCCCACACGGCCGCCTTCTTCGCCGCCAGCGACTGGCTGCTGCGCAACCAGGACGAGCGCGGCGGCTGGCCCATCATGGTCACCCGCAAGCTGGGCGAGGGCTTCCGGCCCCTGGAGCCCGGCTGGTACTCGGCCATGGCGCAGGGCCAGGCCATGTCCACGCTGGTGCGGGCCTACCTGCTGACCAGGGAGCAGACTTACCTCAGCGCCGCGCTGAAGGCCATCGGGCCCTACAAGGTGCCCTCGGCGCAGCACGGGGTCAAGGCCGTGTTCATGAACAAGTACGACTGGTACGAGGAGTACCCCACCACGCCCAGCTCCTTCGTCCTCAACGGCTTCATCTACTCCCTGCTGGGGCTCTACGACCTGACGGAGACCGCCGGCGAGGAGCTGGGCTGGGAGGCCAAGCAGCTGTTCGACCGCGGCATGGAGTCCCTGAAGGCCATGCTGCCGCTCTACGACACGGGCTCGGGCACCATCTACGACCTGCGCCACTTCATCCTGGGGACGGCGCCCAACCTGGCCCGCTGGGACTACCACACCACGCACATCAACCAGCTGCAGCTGCTGGCGTCCATCGACGGCGCGCCCGTCTTCAAGGACGCCGTCAAGCGCTGGAAAAACTACATGAAAGGGATCCGTGCCAAGCACAACTAGACGCGCGTTCCCCTCAGCGAGGATCAATAAGACTGCGCGAGAGACGACTGGCCGGGTTGGGGGCGGGGGGCGGTGTGTGTGCGTGATTTTGATGTGGGGTCCGCAAAACTGAGGTGGGACTGAAACTGTCCACACACAGACGAGTGTCGCAACCAACACGGAAACATCCGCCTGATCCGTCTGACGCAGTTTGGCCCAAAAATGGTCCCAAGAAAGTCAAATTCCAAGAGGTGTGTGTGTGTGTCTGCGTGTGTGTGTGTGTGTGTGTGTATGTGGGTGATGGAGGTTCATGGTCTGAGGGATAACTTCAGCCAGCTGCAGCTCTCAGTACTCAAACTTCGTGGCGCTTCGTTGCAGGTTTCGTATTTTCTGCAACGTCGGCTGTTGCTCTCCTCCCGTTTCTCTTTCCTGAGCGACTGTTTGTGTTTATGCACAGACCTGGGTTCGTGTGTGTGTGCGTGTGTGTGTGTGTGTGTGGTCACGGATAAACATTTGTGACGCGAGAAGGTACCCGCCGAATCACACGCCTGAACTTCCTTCATGCTTCCGACACATTTCACTTCTGTGTCCGTACGTTTCCATTCTTTTCGTCACAGACTTGCCAAGTTTTTCGGGGAAAGCTGAGAAAAATGTAAATAATGGAAAATATTATGAATTATTTAAAGTTGCCAAAAAAAAATTCTCAAACTTCTCTGTAAGAGAGGAAGATATTCGCAGTTGGGATTCCACTTCCGGGCTCCAATAATTTCATTTTTAAACCTCCAAAATGTCAAAAATCAATGTGACTGAAACAAAAACCGAGTGATTGTTGGTTTAGCTTTGCAGTGCGAGCAGCGTCCCCTGGGGGGCGCCACAGAGCGCAGGGTAGGACGCAGCAGGATAACTGAGGGTGGGGTTAATCTTTTTCGAGACAAGATAATTAAGTAATGCTTTCGACTGACAATAATTGAATTAATCGTAAAGAGTTACAGGAGCAACAGCTGCAGTTTATGGATAAATACTCGGCAGATATTTCTTTAAACTGCAATTATTAAACCAAAACAAAGAAGTTAGGCAGTTAAAGTGAATGCAATGCGATTGGAGGCCTGTGGGGGGCGCTGTTCCCTCACACTGAGTGAATTTCAGCCTCCAAATAAACAGTAAAGAAATACTTCCAAAATCCTGAATATATCAACTTTCTTTCAGTCAGAACAAAGATATTTATTCATAGTTAACTTCTGGTAACATGCAGGCTCGGTTGAGGCTTTTGTGTCCACAAAAGCTGCTTGAAATCAACTCGAACGAATAAATAAACAATTGACAATCCTTCAAAAAAACTGATTTATTCCCAATAATTCGGTGTTATCACAGGTGCCGAGTTGCTCGCTGTGCTGCTGCGAAAGATGCTGAAGATGTGAATTTTTGGCTCGAAGTAGGTGATAAAAAATGTTACTTATGCAAATTTAGTTGTTTTCTTTTTACATCATTTTTGGGGGAGATAGTTTGATGTTTATTTTAGTTGTTTTGTTTGTGCTCATAGTTGGATTCTCGGTCATTTCTTTCAGTTGGTTCGCCGTCGCTACGCTCTCCTATCGAACCTGGACACTGAGCTCAAACTCCTCCATTATTCATCCTCCGTAATTGCAGGAAACTGGTGAGAGTGTGTGTGTGTGTGTGTCTGTGTGTGTGCGGTAAAGACATCTGTGTTGTGGATCCACGGGAGCGGCAGCCATCACCTTCCCGTCGATTCATAACGTTTTAAATGGACGACGGCGGGCAGCGGCGGAGCCGGAGGTGATTTCCTGTCGAACATAAAGGGCGCCGGCGCTCCCAGCCAACAACTCACCCGGCTAATAGGCTGGAGAGCGCGGAGACGTCGCCGGCCGCCGATGAGTCAGCAGCTGCTGGCACCGCGCGCGCCCGGCCAAGCGGAGCGGAGCGCTCGGCACCAATGAAGCGCTCATCGATCTGCCGAACCTGCTGACGGGATGCAGCGCGCCGCCGTCTCCGCGCCGCTCGCGTCGAGGAAAATATTCGAGATTCGCCGAGAGACGGAGCCGCGCGCTCGCACACGAGTCGTCGAGTCGTTCACCAAAAAACCTCCTCAGCCGACCGTCCCGTCGCAGCTGGAAGTTGTTCCTTTCCCACCGTGATTGAGTTCCATCAGACGGCGTCATCACCAGGCGACACGTGACATCATCAGCGTGCGACGCAAAAGTGCTCAGACATGGAGGTGATGGTGGAACTGCTGTTGTGGTTGCAAGAGAGAATCAAAGCTGCGCTCAGCGTCCAGGTGCTAAAAAAGTACCTGGTAGCTAAGCAGGAACTTTCACCGAGTGAAAGACACGGGAAAAAAAACGAGTCGAGTTCTCCGAAAGGCCCCAATGGACAATTGATCGGGATTCAGTCAAACTTTGCAGTCTTCACAAAAGTAGCAAACGAGGGTTTAGACGATTTTTGTTTAAAGTTTGCGAGGAGTCCAACTGAGTTTGTGTGGCACAAACGTTTCCTGAGGCTCAGAGGTTCGTAGTTCGATTCCCGGCTCTGCCCGTTCACGGGGCCGACGCCGCAACAACACGCGTGACACGATGGATTCAACGTGTTCCAGAGAAAGTAGTTAAAACTGGAGCAGAACGACACTTTATTGTACGGCGTCTCGATTTAATGAAGTTAGGTCGACAGTTTCTTTGAATTTATATTAAACAGGAAGTTGCGGGAAAACGTCTTCAACTTTACATGGACATCAAATACTGTTAAATGTACTCTAGTTTTTTCTGTAACACAGTATTCAGCCAGAGTACACAAACTGTAACAATTATCACAACAGAAAGAAATATTAACGTTAGCAAAATCATTTTTTTGTGTTTGTATCTCGTCACAATTTTATTTTTGAAATCAGATAAAATTTCTAAACTTTTGTTTATTTTTTATCACTTCTTTTATTTTGTTGTTTATTTTCAGGCTGTTTCCCCCCCCCCCCAATTTTTGATACTTTTTTCTGTTATATTCGCATCTCCAGTTGTTCATAATAGTGATTTTTCATGTATTTTCTTTTGTAGATTATTATGTAATTTTATTTTGACAGGACAAGTAGGAGTATGTAGTTTAAAGGGAACATTCAGGAACTGATGTGTGTGTGTGTGTGTGTGTGTGTGTGTGTGTGTGTGTGTGTGTGTGTGTGTGTGTGTGTGTGTGTGTGAGAAGCTTCATGTTGTTTATACCAAAGTCATCGATTCGAGTCTATTTTGAATTTGTATATTTTTGATTTCCATTCAGCATTTATGGCGTCTCCATGGCGACGTGGAGTGGGACACTGCCTTCAGATGAGACGTGGGGTTTTCCAGGTGTGGCGAGAAATGAAAGAGAAAAAAAAAAAAGTAGACGCTAGCAAAAAGCCTTGAACGTCGCTATGGTAACGGGGGCGTGTGCAACTAGAGATTAGCATTTTAGTCGGCGAGCGTTTGGGAGGGGGAAAATGGGCCGCGGGCCGCAACGCGTCGCTCCGATCGCTCGTTCGGCCTCCAGTTAGACAAAAAAGCACAACTGCCGTTTGTCGTCACCTTTTTTTTTTGTCGGTTTCCTTTTCGGGACAAAGTGCGACGCCTTCGCTCGGAGAGCTGCTAACGTCGTTCACTGTGTACAAGCTGTGGGAGCTTCTGTCGACTCGTTTTCGCTCGTCTTTCCACCAACTGGTTCGATAAAAACAAACAAACAAACAAAAAAATAGCTTAAAAAAAAAAAGTCGACCCGCTGAGGTCGGATGTGATTTATGCAATAAAATGTTTACTGGGGTCGTGACGCCACGAGAGGCCCAGACGGAGGTTGTACAGACTTTGCAATCCAAGCACAATGTGCAAATGCTACCATTTTTGTAGTTGTAAAGGAGAGAAGTGTTTATATACAGAGTAAATCTTTGTGCTTTAAGATTTTTGCTTTTTAAAGGTGTAAAAAATAAAAGCATTTTTCCTAAACTTTGCTGTGATGTCATCACTTCCCTGACAAGTTTGACCTTTGACCCTAACGAAGTTTGGGGGGGGATTTAAATCTTCTGCACTATTTTTGAAGCTTTTTTTGGATCATTTCAGAAAAAAATTTAGAACATTTCATGTTATTTCAGCATTTATTTCCAACTTGAAACATTTAACATTATTGACAATGGAAAAAAATTTAACTTGCAAAAAAATGTTAAAAGATTGCTGTGGTCAAAATAGAAATTTTAAGACATTTCACGAAATTTTTTGTCATTTTGTTTTGGTTTTAATCCTGAAATTGTTCCGATAAACTGAAATCATCGTCACCTGAAAAAACAAACCATTACCAAAGAAAATATAACCTCTAAATACAAAATATGAATAAAATTACAG
>JASSRZ010001299.1:13740-42390 GCA_032164315.1 Malacoctenus gilli
ATCATCGTCACCTGAAAAAACAAACCATTACCAAAGAAAATATAACCTCTAAATACAAAATATGAATAAAATTACAGCAGCGGAAAAAAACTGTTGATTCTCCCTGAAAACTGCTGAGAACAGAAACCGTCCTGATCAATAATTAATCCTAATGAGACGCCGACACCCGAGAGGCTGCATCTCACCTTTCATCGCCTCCTCACGATAATGCAGCGATGCCGACCCCCCTCGTCCTGTAATCAGCCCGGCATTAACCCCATCGGCTCCGCCTCCTCCTCTGAGGGCGTCCGAGGCTTTGCCTGCCCAGGAAGAAAAAACAGAAAATGACACTTTATGGACTCAAGCGCAAACAGCGCTTTTATTTTGAAGGATTGTGCTAGTTTATGTGGGTCAGAATGTTTGTTTCCAGCAGGTGTTTGGCTTTACTGCGATGTTTCGATAGATCAGGGATCAAGCGGGTCTCTTCAGTGTTTCTTAGAGGCCGTCTGGAGACAACTTCAGTCATGCATATTAGAAAAACACCCCCGTAGAGGCCAGTTTATACAGAAAATGGAGTATTTTGCTATCAGAAAATGTTCTCCTGTACAAGATACAGTCGCGGGACACTAGTCACTGCAATCCCCACATTATAATGTTGTGTAATCGTGCAATTTTCATCTTTAAACACAAGAAAATTCACTTTTTTCCAACCCTTGGAGGCTTCCTTCTTTTTTCTCTCTGTAAGTACATTTCCCAAAATGTTTGTCGCGTTCTTTCAGTCGTCAGCAGCCGGAACAGCGGGAGCCCGATTCAGGCGAGTCGGTTCAGCTGTTCCCAAGACGAGCGAGAAACAATCAGCGGAATAAGATCATCTGCCGTCTCTCCTGCAGGTAATTACAGCGGCCTGTTGTATTTATGAGCAGCTGACTCACTTTGCTTTATGCAGAAAAGGAAGAACAAAAAGATGGAGGAGAACAATGACGAGACGGGGCGGCGGCGGCGAGCCGAAGAATCGTAAAAATGAGATGAGCGGGAGAGAAAGACGACTCGTGGAGGAAGGAGGAGAGACTGAAGTGTGGTCGCTATTAATAATTTATGTGTGTGGGGGGGGGGGGGCTCTGCCACACACAGCATCACACCTCATCAAGCAGAACACCAGGGGGCGCCTGCAACACGACACCACAAACGCTGCATCAGTGTCGTCTTTGTGTCTTTTTTCAAGCCAGAATTGTCAAACCTTTTGAGATGATTTAGCAGTTGTTTAGTCTTGCAATACCAGTTCACGCCACAAGAGGGTGCGTTGAGTCCAAACAGAAAATTGGACTTTTCAAGCTGATTCAAGTTCAAACACGATAAAGTTCTTTTGTTTTGGAGTGCAAAACTAAAAGTGCGAGAAAGTGTTTGTACATATTATTGTGTTTTTTTTTTGGGGGGGGGGCACTTTGGAGGAAGTGTGGTGGCTGGAAGACGGGAGTGGGGGGGTGCGGGGGGTAGGGTGGGAGGTGGGGGTGAGGTGAATAATTTTCTCAGTCATGTGAGGTAAAAGGGAACAAAATCCTCTCTGGATTAAAGAAGCTTCGTCCATTAGCATTGAATCCATGAATGCTTAATGTGAGGAGCTGCTCACTAAGTTCTGCTGATGTTACACAAACATGCGGGACTTCAAGTGTGTGCGTGTGTGTGCGTGCGTGTGTGTGTGTTGGTGGGAACTCTGTCCTGGAGGGAACTCGCTACGTTTTCTCATAACGGTCAATAAAAGAACTGAGCAGTTCCAAAAAGGCCTTTTTTTCACAGCCCTGCAGTGAAGTACTTTTATCCCCTGAGAAGTACCCCCCCCCTCCCCTTTCAAAGTAAAACTAAAACAAAGTGGCCTTGCAGACGGAGGTCACTGTGTGATAATTCAGAAAGGAAAATATTAAAATCACTGATGCTTCAAACATAAAGTTGCTCTGAAAATGCGTTCAAATGTGAGCTGCAGCAACAGAAGCTTGACGACCTGCAGTCTGTGCTGCTTTGTTTGTAAACACTGACACCTTGTGGCCAACTGGAAAACTACAGCCAACAGAAAGTGCCAATCCTTAAAAGTCGAACAACTCTGAAAGAGCAATTGTGTTATTTGAGCCACTGAAGTGGAAAATATAAAGAGAAAACAGACAATCGACCTAGATTCATTTTATTGAGTGGACGCCCCCTGCTGGTGTAAAGTGAAAGTCATGGAAGGACGCTGCTCTTTAACGGTGACGCAAAACTCAGCCGTTAACTTCAGTCAGTGGAAACGCTAACGTGAAGTTAGCCATGAACGTTAAAGGTAGGCCTGAGTTTTCTCACTCTGTTGACACAGTTGGGACAAAAGAGTCCTGATAGCTAAAGTAATAACTGACACATTAACTGGACCGAGCTTCCTGTTTGAGACTCACGAGCTCCTGGACTTTTTATGTCAGCGGCAAGTGTCAGAGCAGTAAGTTATCCGGTTAATACACTATAAATATGAACCACCTTAAAGTTTTCATTCAGTTTGAGTGCAAAAAAAATCCAAGTGCTTCTTGAAAAAATGTAATTTAACTCGTTTTCTATCTGCAGAGTGAAATTTCTCAATTTTCAAGAATCTGTTTTGAATGTAACGGTCAAAATTAAAGTTTCCTGCAGCCTTAGTATGTTTTTGCTGCCACGTTTTCGTGAACTCACCTTTGTTCTATAGCATTAATGCTCATGATACTGTAACGTCGGTGTATCGTGTCGCCGGCAGGACTCAGTCACCAGACCGTTGCTTCTCCTGACAACCGAGTTTTTAATCTCTTTTTACACTCCCCGAACACGGATTCTCCACATCCACAGCCACTTAGCCGGAAAAACGCGCGAACAACAAGAACAACCCATAACACCTTGCGGTTTCCCCCACAACCCCTTTTGTGCTACGTTCACGGCTCCCCCGAGCGTCGGACGCAAACACAACCCACACACTTCAACCTTAAACACAATAACCGCTCTTCTGTTGTCATGGTTCTCTCTGCGAGTTGCTGCCATCTACTGGTCTGTTCCGTTTAGCAGAGTGTTTGGATGACCGTCATGAAATCATGACGGCCTGGATTTCTGCATTTCAAAATAAAAGCAACGAGAATATGAACTGCGAGAGAGACTTGAAGAGACTGCTGCGTTGTGTTTGTTGTTATTTCATGGTGCTTTTGGATGTTTTAGTGAGGTTCACAGTTTGTAGGGCCTTCCTGACCCACAGGTCACATGTTCAAAATGCAGATAAAGTTTGTTTGTGTTTGTTTTTCTTCTTTGTGAATGATTTAAACAAACGCCGTCAGATCAGCAATTAACTGACCTTAAAATTGGGGCCAGTTTGACTTCCTGTTACAGTTTATTGACGACTGGATCGAGATTGACGTCACCACAGAGAAATGTATCATGCCAACGAGGCGCAGTTGTGTTTTCTTTGGTTTGGTTTAGGTTATTTTTTTACTCTGTGGGTGCATTTTGCACCTGTTGCTTCACACATTGAACAAGACGACCTGCGCGGGAGCTCCGGCAGCCTCGACCGGGCGTGGCGGCGCTCGGAGGGCAGACTGCGACTTGTCGGTTCAAGCCGCAGACGAAGGAACGGCGTTCACGCCCTGCGTTCCTGCAGACGGCCTCCCGTGGAGCCTCAGACTGCTCTGATTGGTTGACAGAGTCAATGAAAGAGGCGGGACTTGTGTCTCAGAAGTCAAAAGTTTCCCTGTTGGGACCCCTGGTGCTCGGCCCTCTCTGGTTCCGCCCCTGTTCCTCAGCTACTGACCATTAATGTCAATCACAGCTGTGTTTTTGTCATTGAAGGCACATTTATGGGTGGGCGCTGCCTCACCAGTGCCCCCCCACCGTAGGCCAGCGGTGTGGTCAGCTGACCTGAAGGACCTGCTCCTTCTGCACGTGGACACTGTGACAGAGTCGGCGGCAGCAGGTGTGACTGGTCGCGGCTTGAAAAACTTGTCGTCAAGTGGTCGATTGGTGAGTGTGATAATGCACCTGTGTGTTCGCAGCAGGAGGAGGAGGAGGAGGAGGGGCGCAGGTGGATATTCTCGCTGGGTTTGAGGAGGGAGGGGATGGGAGGGGAGGAACCTGGAGGACGGCATGGCAACACAAAGCTCATAAAGTGTGAGGAGCGGCCTCCTCCCAGACGGCTGCAGCGCCTCGCAGGAGTCATGCTGAGCCTCATGAAGCTGCCGCGAGTCTTCACCATCAACCAGGTGCCCAAAGTAAGTCACGCTGCACACCTGCCGCTCTCTCTCTGAACAGAACAGGACTCACGGTACACACATGCCTTTATTCTGAAACAGCGCTGTTAAACGGGTGGTATCGGCCTCCTCTGGGGGGCACCAGAGAGCTCCTGGAGGCAGCTGGGGGAACGTGTATGGGGTCAGGGGGACGCTTTTTCCTCACAAGTTCTTTTCCAAATTTTTTGGTGTGACTTTGGTGCGACGAGGTGCAAAAGTTTGTTGATTTATTTGTAAATAAAAATCTCCTCGGCAGGTTTTCCATGAGGACAGCATCATTTCGGGGTACCGGCACCCCCGCAGCTCCGCCACCGACTGCGTCCTCAGCCTCTTCCAGCTCACCAATGAGACGCTTAACATCTGGACGCACTTCCTGCCCACCTGGTACGACTCTCGTGTAGACCATTTTACCACTTGCCAACCGACGGCAGAACACCTGCCAATAGGGGGCGCAACAGAGCGCTTCTAAACCATGTTTTCACAGTGGCAAGTTTGGAAGTAAACCAGCCGGAAATATTCCAAAACAAACAAACAAACAAACAACATCAGGCCTCTGAGACATAGGTTAAATGTATTAGAGTGTAAAGATGAGAACGCCACAACTGAATACTAAGTAAGTAAGTAAGTAAGTAAATAAATAAATAAATAAACAAAAACCAAAGAAAAATAAGTAAAAAAATTAGAATAAATAGAAAACTGGAAAAATATTTTCAGACTTTTTGTTTAAAATTAGATTTCGGTTTGAACAACAAGGTGGCGATTGTGATTTGTTTGTGCATGCATGTGCACGTGTGTGTGTTTTGTTTTTCTTTCTTCGGGACTCGTGTCGGTTGTTTCCCGTCAAACTGCACTGACGCTCTCAGTCTCGTGTCCCGGCGAGGACGTCTCCACCCTCTGCGTTCCTGCAGGACGTCTCGCGGTTGAAGTGACAGAAGTTCAGGCTTCTGCCGTGATTCTGGGTGTTGTCGCTAATATTCGCTTCCTGTTGGCGTGTTTGTTCTCCACTTCGCTCTGCTCTTCGACCTGAGCACATCGATCTGGTGGAGCTTGAAAAACGTGTCGGTCAAAGCGCGTCTGACGAGTATAAATAGACACTCAGACCTGCAGCTTCATTCCAGCTCCAGCTCACTCTAATCTTTACAACCAAATAGCATCTTCAAACTGACTCACATTCTTACAATTTTTACAAAAAACAGCAACAAATCAAGGACGCAATTCCTGTTTTTGAAGAATTAGACGTCACGTCTTTCTGCCTTCAGGCAAACAGTCAAGCGATTCTCAGCATCCAGAAAAGGCGCCACTGATTGTGGTTTCACGCAGCGAGACGGCTCCAGCGGGAGAAGGGGGGGGCGTAACCAGGAGGGACGAGCGAAGCAAGCTCGTGGCTCCGACATGATGATGATCATGATGTTTTTTTAGTGGGCAGTTCAAATGATTTTGGAAAACGGTTCTCGGAAAGGATGAATCCGATTTCGCTTCCTGCTGCGTCTTTCTGTCAAAGTCCTTCACTCTTCTCTGTGAAAGGAGCTACGAAGGCTAACATGCAAACACCAAACTCGTCAAGAACCTTATTTTTGGTTTTTTGTTGTTTAAATCCAAAAAGATTCACAGTTCCACGTCAGTGATTCTCGTTAACACGTCATTTTCTGTTCTTTATCTCTTTGTTTTTCTTTGATTCGCTCACTTTCTACCGTCTCTCTCTTGTTTCTCTGCATGGCTGAGTTTTGGGCACATGTGCCACCTGCAGGTCTGACTTGTGTACTGCAGCTTTCACACCGAAAACAGGTCTGCGTGGACAGAAACCTTTCCTGCAAAAGCGTCCGTCCTGTGCTTGTCCAAAGTAGCTGCTGTTGTTTTGATCAAAGGACGAGTTTGATCCAGCGTCCAATCAGAAGCTTGCGATCTGATAATATGTCTCTGGAATCTAAAGCTATCAGTTTAAATGCCTCAACACCAAGATAAGCCAAAAGTTTGATCAAAAAGAAACTCACGAAATGAGCACAGAAAAGTTTTGAAGGACGCTGCTTTTTCCTGATGTTGAGATCAACTCGAACTCGCGTGTTTTTCATCTTCGCTCTTCCTCAGTGTTTTCTGTTTGTATGAGCGCCTCAGAGGATGGACCCCCCCACCTCCAGCTCCTCCTGCTTTGTGTTTTTTTTCTGCAGTTTGTGTGTGTTCGTGTGTCTCGCGATTAAAAGTGGCTGCAGAGGTTCGAGTTTTCCCTGCAGCCTCGCTCCACTTCCTCCCCGCTGACAGCCAGTTGCTCTGGCTGCAGGGTCCAGGGACAGTGTGTACGTGAGTGCGTGTGTGCGTTTGTTTGTGTGTGTGTGTTTAGCGTAAGCGGAGGGCACTTGGGTGTCTGTGTCGAGGGGGCCCGGCGGCGTTAATGAGCAGATCTGTGTTTGAAGTCTTCACATGAATTGCCGCCATTAGCCGAGTGCTCAGCGACGCAGAAACGCCCAAATCGCGTTGATTTGTTAATGAGGCGCGGCGAGGCGCGGCGAGGCGTGGCGCGGCGACGCAGGCCCGCCGTCACCCGCCGACAACATGAGACTGTTTATCAGCCGCGATGTGACCGACAGTGATGGAGACAAACAGGGGCCGAGGCAGGATGGGTCGTCTGTTTACTGCAAGGATTTCCATGGAGATTTTCTTGTGAACGCTCAACAAACGTAGCCTTCTCATATCTCACATAGACACTGGTACTCGTACAGTTGGTTTAATGAGAGTTAACATGCGTAAATGTATGAAATTAAAACATTTACTTACTACTGAAGGAATATTTCACATATTGAGTTAAAAAATAAATGATTAATTAAGCGCTTTAATATTTTCTGACATGCTCTCTTTCCTTGTTAGAAATAATCAAGATTCAGACGTTGGAACGTATTCAGAAATGTCTCTTATGAACCCTTCCTGTGGACACTGAACTAAACTCCTCCCCCCTGGCCATCAGGTACTTCCTGTGGAAGCTGGTGACGGTGGTCCTGATGCAGGCGGCGTGGCGGGACACCTTCACCTGGCCGCTGCTGGTCTTCTTGCTGTCCTGCTGCATGTACCCGCTGGCCTCCAGCTGCGCGCACACCTTCAGCACCATGTCGGCGCGAGCTCGCCACATCTGCTTCTTCTTTGACTACGGGGCGCTGAGCTTCTACAGCCTGGGTGAGGGGACGGGCTGGGGGTCGGGGGGGGGGGGAGGGGGCTGCGATGGTGGGACAGTGGTTCGCACTGTTGCCGCACAGGAGGAAGTGCTGCCAAGCTACAGTGAAGCTAAGCTACAGCTAAGCTAAGCTAAGTTAGCTCTGAAGATTATACAAATTTGCAAGTGTAACAATTCAAAGCTAAATGTAAAGACCAGCAACACATTTCAAAATAAAAGAACCTTAATAAAATTTCTGTGACTGCCATCCGAATAATTGTATGTTTTTATCTGGAAACATTAGAACGGATCAGACATTTCAAACTAAGACATTAAAACACATACTTTTTCAATTGACCCTTGAATATTGTAAGATATTTCAAATTAAAAGCATGTAACTGGAGACTCATCAGTCCAAACAAGCATCAAATGAAATATCTTTATTTTGAAAGTAAGAAATTGTCAAATTATCACTTGTAAATCCCAAAATATGAACATTATCTGTCATTGTGACCCCCCCCCCCCCCCCCCACAGGCTCTGCCATCGCCTACTCAGCCTACGTGTTCCCGGACAAGTGGGTGAACGGCGTCTTCCACTGGAGCTTCCTCCCCATCGCTGTACTCAACAGCGTTTTCTGCACCGTTCTGGCCTGTTACTCCAGGTGTGACGAGGAGGCGGGGGGGGGGGGCACAAACGCTGCATAGGCAGCAGCTCTTCCTGGTTTTATTGTGAAAAACGAGAGTACGCACACAGGATGCTGGCTCTTTAAATGATGAGATAACTCAGCGTTCGCTCCCGTTTTGCCTACTTGACGACTTTCCTGCTAAATCGAGCGACTTTCTGAGCCTCTATGTGACTTTTTTTTATATATAGGGAGTGATAACAGCAATTCTTGGGACTTTTCCAGTTAATTTTAACACTCACATAAAAGCACTGATATCATTCAGCACATTGTCACTGATTTGGACCATCGACACGATTCGTAGCACAGATTTTTGGAAAGCTGAGGCCATTTTTTGGCGCCTGATCCAACAGTGCGACGCTTCTTTAAAATCTGATCTCACTCTCGGGAGATATTTTTCACCAAATTATTCCATCTCTGTCACACTTCTCCCACATCTGAATTGAATATTCACCAGACGAGCTTCGTCAGAACTCGGTCCGCCTTTTGAAAACACAGGGACATCAATGGCTGTTAAACATTAGCTGGTTTTCACCTGCTTGTGTTGACTTCTGCCAGTGTGGTCACAGTGCACGATGAAATTCTGAATAACTCTCCTGTGGTGAAAGTTGGTTGGAACAAACAGTCCGATTATTTATTTTCTCACCTTTAAACGCCTCTTTTGACCTTGTTAGAGCTCATCGTTGTTCTCTCTGCTCAGGCTCGGACTCCCGTTTCTTCAGTACGATCGAGACGTCGTCCAAAGGTAAAGATAGTTTTATTGGTCCACTCAGTTCATTTAATTTTTCTTCATTTTACAGCAGAATCCGGAAAATGTGAGCCCACAAACTCTCCGCTTGTTTACATGCAGCCCGTGAGAATCTATTCATCAGCGAATGAAACTTAACTGCAGCCCGACAAACACAACAGGACGACGTGGTTGGTCGTTGATTCATTGCCGCATGTATCCACTTAGCCGGACTGGAATCAGACTGCGTATTTGATGCGTGCGTGGCTTCGTCTTATGCAAAAAACGCAGATGATGCATCAGAAATTAAGTATACAGCAGTGCAGCAACTCCTGGTGAAACAAACAAACAATCACCATGGTGACCACTGTATAAAGAAAGTGCGACTTATGGAGGTGGGGTCAGAGAGTCAATTCAATGCGCCTCTGTTGGAGCGATCAGGCAGGTGGGGCTTGAAAATCCCCCCTCGTTCAAACTGTGGAGTGACCGGTTCAGCCGCTGCCTGACTGTTGACTGAGAGAATAGTGACTTTTATTGTGTTTTTAAAAAAAAAGGTGAAAAAACATTGTTTTTTTCAGTGTTGAAACTCAGCGAGTTGCTCGTTCCGTCGCTGTACTACCTAAAAAAAAACACCAAACCGTCGTTCAGGTACTTGAAGAAAAGCCAACAAGTAAATTGTGGCGAAATAGTTTGTTGAAGCAGAATGAATCAGCATGCTTTGTAAGGCGCCGTGTTGTTGAGCAGCCAGAATGGGTGTGAGCAGAGTTTATCGACCCCCCCCCCCACCCCAAAACACTGAGTCACCACAGTTTCACGAATAAGCCCCGCCCACACCCAGCGGCCAAACGTGTTCCGTGACAAACGGACTCCGTAGCAACACAATGCGACGCGGCTCGGACTGTGTTTCAGTCTGAGAGGATGAATCTGATGTGTGTGAAGTATCTAGAATGAAAAAATATACGACACAGTTTGATTTTAGCGACTGTGTAAGTTCTGTTTAACAAAGTAAAAGTCTTTAGTTGTGTCTCAAGTTTTGTGTTTTACTTAATTCAGTCATGTTATTTGATTTCATCCTTGATTTTTGTTTGATAAAAGTTTCAAATGACGAAAACACTGTAAAAACTGCTAAATCTCACAAATAGTTTAGACAAAATCATTTGTAGAGAAAGTTTTCCTGTTTGTTTCATCATCAAATTTAGTCACTAAAAACAATAAGATTTTTCTCAAATTGAACCAAAATTGTTTTTTAAAATTTTATTTGAATGAACATTTTTTTTCAGTGTAAAGAAACAAAATACCACCTCAAATTCACTGTAATCTTAATTGCTCTTAATAGAATTAATGTGATATGAACTGTGCATTCTGGACTGATACAAACAATTCTAAACATTTATGCGGTTTTCCTCTGACTTATCCTGCTGTCGCTGAAATTCAGATCAACTGTTGTTCGATATCAGTGTTGTTTATGAACTGGTTTTATTGTATTACTGTAATTGAGTTGTTTTTTTTTCCAGATTTCCTGATTATCAGAGTCCAAAGTTCAATAAGACCCTGCGTCTGATGGCGTTTGGGTTCCCCTTCTTGTTCGACAGCATTCCTGTGTTATACAGGGTGAGCACGTACACACACACACACACACACACACACACACACACACACACACACACACACACACAACAATAGTAGTAACTTTAAGCCCTTTTCTTGCATATCGGCGTTTGTGTGAACGGCACGAGACGTGATGGGGGGACGAGTTAGTCCAACTTCAGGTGGACGAGTCATTCAACCGTCCGTCAGGAGACAGATTTACTGTGATCTGGAGGTGCTGAACTGTCAGTTGAATGAAGCACGCTGATCTCACTGTTGTTGTTTTTGTGTGTGCAGGTGGTTCTATGTGAAGGCGACGGCTGCACAGACATCGACACCAACATGCTTCACCTCAAACACATGAGCCTCGCCGTCCTCACGTGCTTCCTGTTCGCCACACACCTACCAGAACGCCTGGCGCCTGGCAGCTTCGACTACATCGGTGAGAGGTCACACCTCGCGTGGGTGTGTGTGTGTGTGTGCGCACGTGGATGTGTGCAGGTCTGTGTTTGCACGTGTGTGTGTCTCTTCGCTGTTAATTTCTGCGTCTCCCTGTTTGTTGGTTCAGTTTCACTGTTCTGATCTCAGCAGAAATTGCATTTTGTGGGAAACACACACAGAAAAACGGACACACACACTGTGTCATCGTTCTGTGAATCAGTAGTCGTGTAAGTCGTCATTATCGGTTAAACTGGAGTGAGTTGTTGGGTTGACTTCGCTCCCCATGTGACTCCACTGCGCCCCCTGCAGGTCACAGCCATCAGCTGTTCCACGTGTGTGGTGTGCTGGGAACGCACTTCCAGATTCAGGCGATGGAGCGGGACATGGTGGCGCGGCGCCACTGGCTCACCGAGAACTCCCTCCCCATCACCACTGCCAACTCGGTGGGTGCGGCGCTGCTCGGTCTGGTGACGAGCCTGATCATCATCTTCCTCTTCAGTCTGCCTCTGCTGTCTGCGCCTGTCTGTGCCAAAGAAAAACCCAGTAAAGGTCAACGGAAGAGGAATTCGTGACTCCAATCTGAAGGGCTGCTGATGCTTTTACTGTAAAAGAACATCATTTAAAACTGCGCAGAAAAAGCCTCTGATGAGCCGATTCAAAGGTGCCTGTGGAAACTAAGTCATACTACTTTTGTGGATTAAGTGTCAGTCATGAGTCAGCATGTTACCCAGTTTTTTTCCTGCATTTTTCCGATCACACTGAGTACAGACTCGATGCTGGAATTGCAAGAGAAGACCTGCTGGAGCTAGCTGGTTAGCATGCTAACTTACAGCCACCTGTCACCTCTCATGCAAGCAGAGTGAAAATGATGCAATTAACTCTAAACTCACACTGCACACAGTTCACCTCACATGCAGAAGTGAACATCAATTGATGAGTGGACAGTCTGTATTTTCAAAATAAAAGATGTCACGATCAACTCAAAAACATAAAGTTTGACTGAAGCAAGTTTAAAAACTCTGTTGCAATATTTTCCCCCTCTACTAATTTTTTTTAACTTATTGACTTTGCAACTGTCACTTTGTACCGTTTCTACTTTTATGAACAACAAATTCATATTAAACTTTTAAAAGGTTTTTTTGTTTCAGAAAGAAATGGCACATTGTTATTCACGATATATAACTTTGCCTGAAGCGCGTGAGGCAAATTGTGAAATCAAATGCCATATATTTTAAAATAGATATAAATTTGTTTGAATTGCACTGTATTTAACTTTGTGATATACTGAGGTTTTTCTAAATGATTGAATGAATTGTTATTGTTTCCCCCCTTTTTTTTTATATTGTTACATTTTTTGTCTTTGTGCAAAACTGAAAGTATTTGTGTACAGATGTATTTATTACATTTTTTCAAATAAACTGTAAACCAGAACAAACTGTGTCCATATAATGGGATAAAATGAGTATTATTGAGCACCTGAGTACTGTTACTAATAACAGGGTCAGATGGATTGAGTTATGAATACTCATATTTGTAAGTTGAAAAATATTCTTTATTTAATATATAATGATTACTGCGCCTGAAAATGTTTGTGAATTGCTGTAGTAATTAAAATATTAATTTGGATTTTAAAGTCCACTGCTTTTTGTCGTTGAGAACGGTTTGCAATGGGTTAAATTGTAGGGGCGGGATCTTTGCTTCTGGACCAAAATTCTACATTCTGATTGGTTCATCTCTCCCCCCTTTCGTTTTTGAGTGTCGAATGCCAGACTTCATCGGGGAAGGCGGGACTTCAAAAAAGATGTATTCTGATTGGTTACAATTTCTGTTTATCGCAAACCGTCGAATTGCAGGCGCTAAATGTGAAGCGTGAAGGCGGGTCCTTTTCGAAGTAACGCCACTCTGATTGGTCCGTCTTGCTCCTTGTCAGATTACCGTTTGCTAAGAGGGAACATTTGAAATCGCGAAGCGGCGCCGCAGGGAGAGAAGGAGCGGAACTCACAACACAAACAATGGACAGACAGGGGTCAGTTTTGCTGTTATACATATCGATTAACTGTCTTTCATGTCATTTTCAGAGTTGAATTAAATGTTTAAGTTACTAAAACACGGAAAAGGGGAGGCTTTCGAGTTACTCAGGAAAGTTTATGGTCGCAACGTCACTTTTAGCCTGCCGCTACGTGACTGGCTAACAGTAGTTTAACCAGCTAATGACGTGCTAACTGACAGCTAGCTGTTTTAGGGTCTCATAAATCAAATTAACTACCCAATCTGTCTTTTTAGAGCGGGAATGATCACCAGAAGTCTTGGTGTTACTAAAGTCAGTACTGGAGTTCAGATTTTATCGGCCTTTTTGCAGCAAGAGAACTTGAGCTAACGTAGCCCGGAAGTTAGCATCACTGATTCTTAACTTTCTTTATCTCACTTCTTGACAGTATCGAACATCATTTCATCTTTATGTATATTTGTCCAAAAAAATACGTCTTTTCTTTCTTTTCATTAACTTTGAGATCGAGGTTGTGTCCCGATGTGAACATATAACTTTTTAAATTTATTTTGTTTGTCTTTTTGTTCATTTTGACTTGTCAAATCGTTTATTTGTCGTCATTCAACCTGGTTTTGTGGCTGCTTAAAGTCTCATTCTTGTTGCTTCGTGTATCTGTTTCACATATTTTGGGTTATATTTGAATTTTTTCTGCTTTTTGTGCATCTTAGCCTGCCTATTTGTTTCTGTCCTCTCAATGCATCTCTTGTGTCTCTTATCATAGCGTCTCTTTGTCATCAAACTGTGTTTTTTTGTGGTTTTTATTTAAGTTTCTCCGGGCTCAAGTTCAGACTCTGTAGTCTTCAATCTCTTTGTTGAATAAAAATAAGGATGACGGCAAATTTGTTGTAAAGTTCTGGATATTGAATTTTGGTGAGACTGACCCTCATATGTCTGGTTATCGCCTTTCTTCCTGCAGCAAATGGAGGACTCCTCGGCGGCCAGGCCCGAAGAGAGCTTTGAACACTGAAAAAGACCCCGTTGGAGTAAGTGGGTGGATGTGAAAAACATAAATACCACTGGAGTAGAGTTTAATTGTTGAGCAAGTGAAAATCTGACACTGATCCGTTGAGTCGCTTTGCCCTGACTTCCATGTGTGAACTGCAGGTTTACTGTCGTATCCGTCCACTCGGAGGGGAAGACGAGGAGTGTTGCGTGGAAATGATCAGCAGCTCCACCATCCAGCTACACGCTCCCGATGGGCTCAAAGCCAACCGCAACGGCGAATACAAGGAGGTGAGTGTGACGCAGTCGTCTTGTCACAAAAACATGCCTTTCGGCCATTCTGCGCTTCATTTGAGCGCTCGTTTGTTGTTTGACCTCTAGACGCAGTACTCCTTCAAGAAAGTGTTTGGCATTAACACCAATCAGATGGAGCTGTTTGAGGACGTCGCCAAGCCGCTGGTGGAGGACCTCATCCACTGTAAAAATGGTCAGCAAGTTTGGAGATCATTCTTGTTCAACACGACAAATCCAAAACGTGTCTCTATTTATTTATACTATATACTGCAGCGCACATGCGAGTAGGTCCAATTCTAGGTGGTTTACAGGCAACTGACTGAGATCTTAAATTAATTTTCATGTTAGTCTCGTGACATCCTGATTATTGGAGCCTTTCTGGAGTTCGTAAGACGTCAGATTCCCTCGTAATTAAAGGAATATTCCCCATAAATTTCCTTTGTGCGAATGTTAGGTTTACTGTCTGTTGTCGGCAGGTCTGCTCTTCACATATGGCGTCACCGGAAGTGGGAAAACCTACACCATGACCGGCTCCCCTGGCGAGGGAGGACTCCTTCCTCGCTCCCTGGACATGCTCTTCAACAGCATCGGCCCCTTCCAGGCCAAACGATTTGTACGTCTCCGTTTTTTTAGCTTCTCTCTGAAACCCGCTGACGAAAGGAGTGGATCTTTGATGTTTCCAATCTTCCCCAGGTGTTCAAGCCAGACGATAAGAACGGGATGGACATCCAGGGCCAAGTGGACGCGCTGCTGGAGCGACAGAAGCGAGACAGCCAGCAGTCGGTTCCCAGAACGCCGTCCTCCAGGTAGGAGGAACTCCTCCTCGCGTGTTCCCCCGTTGTCCCCCTCGCTGGCGGTTTCAAGCACGCGCTCTGCGTCGTTTGTCCACGCAGGCAGAAGGCCGATCCGGAGTTCGCCGACATGATCAGCCCGGGGGAGGCGTGTAAACTGGACGGCGTGGACGAAGACTGTTGCTACAGCGTGTTCGTCTCCTACATCGAGATCTACAACAACTACATCTACGATCTGCTGGAGGACGCCCCGTTCGACCCCATCAGGCCAAAGTAAGAACTCATCATTCTACCTCAATACCTCAAGTATTCTAAGTTACTGACAGTTCCCGTTTTTCCCCTTTAATGCCAGTCGTAAGCGTAAAATCACTCTGAACTTCAGACACCAACAGAAACTTAACGGACGACAAAACACTCCCACAAAAATGCTGAAAAAGTCTCCGACAGACTGTTTAATGTTTCGGTAGATTTAAGGTGTCCTGTTTCCGGTAGGTGGCTGAGTGGAGGCGCGCCCGTCCAGAACAATGACTTTGTGTATGTGGCCGGTAAAACGGCGCCACCCGGTGCCGCCCGCCGCCGCCGCTGTCTCGTAGTGATAACTTGGCTGTAGCTGATGCTGTCCGTGGCGTAGCTGGTCAGTGCTCTCCCATCCCATCGACTCCAGATCTCTCCAGACGGAGGTGCAGCCACCTCGCTTCCTTGTCACGCTGCTCTCGCTTCCCTGTCTCCTGTTGACGTGAAGACAAATGATGTCCCGGTTGGACCCCTGCTTTGTGTAACACCCCCCCCCCCTCCGTGTGCATGGGTGGTCCTGAATGTGACCATGTGTCGTCCTGCATCCTCACTTTAATCCTCTGTGTCCCCGGTGGGACATCAGGCTGTAGTCAATCTGTCCATCAGGGGTGTTTTAAACTGTGCGAGAACGAGACCCTCAAATCGTATTTTCTGGTTGAACGATGGTCTTCCTGATTTTCAAAATAAAGTTTCGCACTGTGTGTGTCTGTAGAGATGAATGACCACAAACTGGTGCTTTTATTTTGAAGTATTTGCTAAATCTTTTCACTAGCTGCTTAGATACAGACTGTAAACGGTAGAGAGGTGAGACGAGTGAAACGACTTCGTCCTCTTTGTCGCGCAAATGTTTCGAAAAGAATAAAGTGACTTAAATTAGTTCTTATCCACCAGACAAGAAGCTTTGGCCAATAACAATCGCATTTTAATGTCGAATTGTGCTTTTAAGCAACTGAAACAAACTATTTGTGCTGAGATCACCGATTGAAGTCATTAATTACACCTTCAGAATTCCTTTCCCACCTCTCACACTTTAAGAACCTCTGACCTGAATGACCCCATGTCCTCACTAACTCCCCACCTTGTCCGCTTGACTCACCGCAGGAACACGAAGCCGCGTTTCATCGATATGTGTTGAACGTTTGTTTGGTTTTTTTTTTTTCAACCCTATTCAGACCTCCTCAATCAAAGATCCTCCGTGAGGATCAAAACCACAACATGTACGTCGCCGGCTGCACAGAAGTGGAGGTGAAATCGACCGAGGAGGCGTTTGAGGTTTTCTGGAAAGGTGAGCGACGATTGCAGTGACATGATTATGTGTCGTAGTTTTAATTGAGTGACGCATTTTACTTTCTATTTGTATAGTGAATATTTTTGACTTGTAAACCGAGTTTACTGATAAAATTAAACTGAAGTTGCTTCTTCGCTCCTTTTGACTCGGCTCTTCTCGATTTTGACTTCATGTTTTCGCGTCTTCTTACTTCTACTGACCTTTTTCTTTAATCAGCACGTCGGCGCTCTCTGACCCGTTCGGTGTCAACTTTAAATCCATATAAATACTCTAAATACTGCGTTTTGTCTCCAGGACAAAAGAAACGCAGGATCGCCAACACGCAGCTCAACCGGGAGTCCAGCCGCTCCCACAGCGTCTTCACGCTGAAACTCGCCCAAGCGCCGCTGGACGCCGACGGGGATCACATACTGCAGGTTAGCGTCGCTCGGGCGGGAAAAAACTCCATCTATTGTTGGTCAATCTGTGATTGAAGCCCAGATTAGACGTTTTTAAAGCCGATATGTTCAGGAAATCGTCTGTGAAGACTGAACACGTCAGTTTTTTCCACTAAAGCTTCATGAAATAGTTCAATTTGTCCCTATTTAACCTGAATAATGAATGTTTTTGGTTCTCCAAAGTTTCCTCCTGCTGCTGTGGGGTCTCCAGCTGTCTAACCCCGTCCCAAGAGTTTTAGACAGCGAACGTTTTGGTCCTGACGGGATGTGTTTTGAAATGCAGGACAAGAACCAGGTGAACGTGACCCAGCTGTGTCTGGTGGACCTGGCGGGCAGCGAACGCACCAGCAGGACCAGAGCGGAGGGAAACCGGCTCCGAGAAGCAGGTCGGTCCAGTTCCACTGAACTCTGTTGAACTTCGGGAAGAAAGAAGGACTCGATCACTAAACGCCTGCTCTGATTTCTCATGTGCAGGTAACATCAACCAGTCCTTGATGACTCTGCGTACTTGTATGGAAGTTCTGCGAGAGAACCAAATGTGCGGAACCAATCGGGTCGGTATTTCACCAGCACGCAGCCTTTCTCACTCCGTCCCAGTGTTTTGACCGTGAATGAGCTTCGGTGTTTGATTCTTTCCCTCAGATGGTGCCGTACAGAGACTCCAAAGTCACGCATCTCTTCAAAAACTACTTTGACGGCGAGGGAAAAGTCCGCATGATCGTGTGCGTCAACCCGAAGGCCGACGACTACGAGGAGACCATGGTGAGGTCGCGCCGGCTTCCTCCTTGAACTTCGTCTCAGAGACGCGAGGAGACGAGCCGCTGGGACGCTGGACGTCTCTCGTGTTGACGCTTTGAGACTCATCCGCGTCTTCCTCTGCTGTTGCAGCTGGTGATGCGCTTCGCGGAGATGACCCAGGAGGTGGAGGTGGCGCGACCTGTGGACCGGCCCATCTGCGGCCTGGCGGCGGGACGCCGACACAGGAACCGGGCGTTCAGAGACGAGCTGTCGCGCCGCCTGGAAGAGCGAGGTGGTCCCGTCGGTGCCGGTGCCAGCGACCCGGCAGCGATGAACCAGCTCATTGAGAGCCTCCCTCCGCTGCCCCCCTGCGAGCTGGTGGACCCGGCCGACGATCAGACGCTGCCGCGCCTGATCGAGATCCTGGAGAGGCGACACGTCATCCGTCAGATGATGACGGAGCAGTTCAATTCCACGGGTACTGGCTGCTCTCAGAATTTGCAAACATCTGGAGGAGTTATCGTCTCTTCCTAAGATGTCAGGCGGCAGCCCGGTGACCTCCGATTGTTTCCGTGTTTCCCAACACATAATGAAGTTTTTGTGTGTTTTCCCACAGCCGACAGCATGAAGTCCACGCTGCAGCAGTTTGGGAGTCAGTTCAGCTCCAAGGACACTTTCCTCCAGGACCAGCGGAGCAAACTGAGCGAGAAGGACAGAATGATCTCCAGCCAGAGGACGGAGATCGAACGGCTGGAGAAAAAGTCCAAAACGCTGGAGTATAAGGTGATGTCATCTTCCCTAAAACAGCCGGTTCGTACATGTAGTTTCCTTGATCTTGACCTTCCGGTGTCTCCTCCTCCTCTTCCTCGCCGTCTTCAGGTGGACATCCTGCAGAAGACGACCGACATGTACGAGCAGGACAAACGCTCGCTGCAGCAGGAGCTGGAGACGCGGGAGCAGCGGCTGCAGAGGGAGCTGTCGGAGAGGAGGCGCGTGGAGCAGCGCATGCAGGGCGTCGTCACCGACACCAAACTGAAGTGGGAGAAGGAGTGTGTGAGTACAGTGATCGACCGCAGCGCCACCATCTAGTCACACTCTAATCTGTACGTTTGTGCTTCGTTTTCACTCATTGGATGATTATTTTGGTGCTTAAAGGAGACGACATCACATTTTTAATGAAATTACAACCTAAATGATCCAAAAACGGACCAAAAAACATCAAATTTTAAGAAATGAGACTGTAAATGATCAGTTCCTCTTGCGCCTTTAGCTTCAATCATCCACTTGTCTCTGTTCGGGGTATAAAAACATTTGTTCACCTGCTTCTTTCTGCCATCAATCAGGAGCGCCGCGTCAACGCCAAGCAGCTGGAGATGCAGAACAAGTTGTGGGTGAAGGACGAGAAGCTGAAACAGCTGAAGGCCATCGTGACGGAGAGCAGCAGCGGCAGCGGGGGCAGCGCTGGCCTCTGTCCCCCCGAGAAGCCCGCCAGGCCCTCCAGGGACCGGGACCGGGACCGCCCCGTCCCCCAGAAGAGGTCCGCCTCGCCTTCGCCCATCCCTGTAAGTCAGCGGCACTTCCTGTCACACCGTCACAGCTGTGATTCTCTCAGAAATTTGCATGCGGCTGATTATGGGGACGATTCCTCGCTCACTGGACGCGTCGCCGCCGTCTTCTCCACTGTTTTATCACCTTGTTGTGTCGACCTGGATCCCTTAACACTCTCCCCGTCCCTCCGTCCTTCTGCAGGACTTCAGACAAACTCCTTCCCGCCAGAATCAAGCCAGAGTTAGAGCAGCACAGGACCTTTATCCTTCCTCCTCCTCCTCCTCTTCTGTTACTCCTTCCTACCCTTCAGTCGCTTCCTGCATCTCTGATTGGGAGCAGAGGTTCCCTGTAGACTCCCACGGCAACGCCAGTCAGCCAGGGACCCCGCAGTACCGGGGCCGGACCCCCTGTCTCGTCAGCAACAGCGTGGGCCGCAGGAGGGGCCAGCGCTGGGCCGCGGACTCCGAGGCCCCGTCTGCCTCTGGTCTCGTCTGTGGGCTGAACCTTGAACCGGGCACCAGGGTCAGTGTGTGTTAGTGTGTGTGTGTCAGTATTAGTGTCGCTCGGCGACGTGTTTGTAGCTTTGCGTAGAACTGCACTTGTTTGGACCTGAGTAGTTGTTTGCTTGTGTAGAAATGCATCATGTAGAAGCGCTGCACTAGTTTATAGACTCGTCATCTCTTCATCCTGAGTCTCAGCTCGTGAATCTTCTTCAGGCTTCATAGTTTGTGGCTCGTTTGGTTGCCAACTGCTTGCTGGTTTCGCCTTGTTTTCGTCGCACTGCATCGTGAAATATCCTGAATCTGAGTTTTGCATGAAACGTACAAGCAAAAGTTCTTTTTCACCCTCAGTCTGGGAAACTTTTCAAACAAACATCTGCGTGACTCCTCGGTTTAAAGGTGAACGCTCGCCCGCTCGTTGCTCTGCTGCCGACCGCCCTGCAGCCACCTGATTGGGTCTTACTTTAAAAGCTTTACAGCAACTCCCGGAGCGCCTGTTTTGTTCGGCGTCTTCAGAAATAGCAGACGAGAGCATCAAACTCGGGACCTCTGTGCTGAAAATGCCTCGTCCTAAACGAGGTTTCCAAGTCGACTGGAGTCATCGAGATTTAATTCTTGGATTGAAGCCTGAATTCAAAGTGAGACGTTGACGGTTTACGTCTCGCCGTCCTCGTGGAGCTCCTCTGCAAAGGATCACATGTTGCTTTTTCCTACATTCAAGTCACTCGTTTGTTTCCCATCAGTCTAATTTAAAAAATCGTGCTGCTTGAAAGACGGCGTGTTGTCGCCAGACGGCCGGGACGACGTCTTCTGTCCTCTCGTTGACGCGTCGCTCTTTCTGAAGAGTTTCCTCAGACCCACAAAACAGGGTGAATAAGATTTCTGACACATCAACGGTAAGTTTGGAGGTCAAATAGTGTTGCAAGAACCCCTCAAAAGCACAAACTGATTCAGGCAAAGTTTGATGTTGAAGGCGAGTTTTCGTGTCTCGTTTGTGTTTCTTCGTGTTGCTTTTTAGCTGCTTGGCATGCCGCCCCCTCCCCCCTTTTCTGTCCCCTCCAGTCACCCCCCCCCCCGCCCATAAAATGTTTCACTGGAAGACAAATGTGTCTATATAAAAGTGAAACACTTCACTCCAAAAAAGTGTTTATACTCCAATCAGCCGCACCTCGACTGTAAAGACACGTTAAAAAGATGGCGAGCTGCTTTACTTCTTTCCACTCTAACTGTGTCTCATAAATGGACCACTCTCCTCCCACGTTACCATGGTAACATAAAAACACGATGTTTTTGTCAAAGATAAAACTACTTTTTGTTATTTTATCCTGATTTCAACGCAGAATACAGATCTCGTCTTGAGAAAATTACAGCCACGCTGAAACTCTCCTGTAACGAGTCTCATTCAGGCTGATTGTTGTTGTTTACGTCGGTAAACAAAGCTTCCAGTGATGCACCCACTAACACCCCTCCCTCCCCCGCCCGTCCGTCCGTCGCCACTAACCCCGGCGAGCTCCGACCGGCGTCACATGACGACTGACCTCTTGGTTTGTCTCTCTCACGGCCGGCGTCGCCAGACGGCCGCTCCGGCGCGCCCGGCCCACCGGCGCTCTCACTCGGCGGGCGCGGAGAAGTGGGTCGACCACAAGCCGCCCAGTAATTTGGAGCTAGACACGGTCATGCAGCCAATCATTCCCAATGCGATCAAGGTGTCGACCCCCAGCGAGAAAGCGCTGTCCAAATGCCACAAGTACGTGCTTAGACACCAGGAGCTCGCGTCCGACGGCGAGATCGAGACCAAGCTGATCAAGGTAACCGCCCGCTCCCCTCGCGCCGTGCATGAAAATACGATCAGTACCCGGAAGGGGCCCCTCGGTCACCGATCAGCCGGACGCCACCGTCTCCTTCCCGCCGACGCTCAGGCTCTCTTGTTTGTTCGGCCGTTTGACGTCTGTCGGTTTTCAACGTCTTCAGGGAAACGTCTTCAGGACCAGAGCCGGAGGACAAGCTGTGCACTTCACCGACATCGAGACACTCCGACAGGAGTGTCCGACAGGACCGAGGTACGACGAGTCACCGAGTCGACGATATATGTACCGGTGTCCCAGTATCAAGTAATCTGTAGTATTATCGTTCAACCTCACAGTAAATAAACTTCATTTCTTTTTGTCGGAACTTGAATAAGACATCAGATGTCGGGACGGAGGAATTTTACTGTCGACAGAAATCGTTCAGAAAGCTAAAAGATGTTTAGTGGTTTTTACAAATGTTACAAAAACGATTAAGACTTTTTTCACAACAGAGCCATTTCTTCTCTTAAAGTAAGTTCGGTAAAATGAAGCTGAAGTGACTGCTGAAATCGACTATTTTGGACTCACGTCCTCCGGTTCTTGACAGTGACGATGGCGAGCGCCAATGTTAGTCGTGATGTCACTCTGTTGTTTTACCCAGAGATGGAGACATGCAGGGGTAGTTTTTAAGACATCCAACCTTGTTTTTTTGTTTTTGACCCCCCAAAACAAAAAGCTGATCTGATCAAATATTTGCTGGTTTCATCTCCAAACTTTCCCTAAAACCTTCCTGATGTTTTTTCACAGTCGCAAGCGGCGTTCAGGATCGGACGAAGGAGACACGAACAGCGAGGACGTGGAGAACAGGGTAACTTCTCCTCAACAAGTCCTGTTGTTTCAGGAAAACTTTGAAACATCAATCTGTGGTTTGAATGAAAAGTGTTTCATTTTCCTTTAATGAATCCTTTTCCTCCATTTAGGCTCCCGTGGTGACCACCAGTAACGCCTACGGGTATCAAAAGTAAGCAAAACTCCACACAACGGAATAATATTTAAAAGTCACATATGAACTAAAAGGGTTTATAGGGATTTTCTTGACCTTTTAATCACCACAGGTTTAAAACATCACAAACTTTACGAAGTTCAGATATTTTTGAGAATTTTTTTAGAAATTTCTTATTTGTGAAATTATTCCCCAAAAATTTATGTTGAAAACATGAAAAATTTAAATGTCGAATAAAATAAATTAACTGGAGGTTTCAATTTCTCCATCATATTCTCATTTTAAGCGCCTGATTGTTCTATATAATTTGTACCGTCCATCGTTAAATCAGCAGCTTTATTCATATTTGTTCATGTTTCCTTGCAGACGGCGAAAACCTTAAATTTGTCGGACCCTTGAAGGACCTACTTTATTCTATTTTACCTCTCAGAACAATGAAGAAAACTATGCAGCTTTTTTAAAAACACATTTTCACTTATTTACACGATTTTACTGCAAACTTTCAGTGTGCAATCATAATTTAATCATCACCAAAACAGTAACTTGACATTTTTTTCTTTTCTTTTTCTTTTCTTTTTTTTTTTTACATGTAACCTGCTGGATTAGTGTTGTTTTTTAACCCCTCAGATGCTGGAGTCGGTGTGTCTCGGGACCACCGACGTGTTTTGTTTTTTCATGGTGACTGTTGTGACTGATGCCCAAAGAGAAGAACAGCGCAGCTGCTGCTCCTCCTTTCTTCATCTCTCCTTTTTTTTATTCTGAGCGCTTCTTATTATAAAAACAGAATCTCGCAACGCGATTTGTCAGAGTGCATCTGTAAATATTTAGTTGTTCTGTGAGAATCACTGGAAGCGCCGTCTGCCTGTAAATAATGCTTTCTCCGATGTTTCTTCTTCTTGTTTACTGGAACGTCGTCGGACTCGTGGAGCTCGCGTCTCTTTGGGCATTAAATTCATTCACACATGCAGTCGTCTCTTCTTCTTCTCTTTGTCTTTAATGGAGCAGAGTTTTAATATCTACATGAAGTTGTTGGAGGCTCGTTCATCCTTCCGCTTGTAAAGAAACCAGTGCAGAGAAAACGGACTGCAGTTTACCGTCTGTCCAGCAGATGGAGCCAAATACCTTCAGAAAGAACCTGAAATGCTTCCCCCTTCTGAGTCCTTCAGTTTTCTGTTTTATTTCTCTAACAAAGCGCCTCCTAGTGGACAAAATATCAGCAGGAATTTCAACAGGACATTTGCCAAAGTCTTTGTTCCATCGTAGTTGTTTTTTCTGGACCTTCTGATGCTTGATATTCCTTAAATAGTAATTTTATAGTCCAAAAAGAGAAATCTCAAAAACACAACGGAGACGCAAAGTTTTCAAGCTAAAAAAACGTTTTAAAGCTCAGGTTTAAAGATGTGAACAGCAGCGACTCGTCGCTGCCACCTGCTGTTCAGGAGTGAGGTTGTCCGAATCTTGCGTCTTGGACCTTTAAAATTCCTACGTGGACTTTCGGAGTCAGTCTGAGGGTCTCTCACGCCAGACGCCTTCGAGCTCCCTTCCCGCGACACCCCCCCTGTCGTCTGGGCGGTCTCGTTTCACGGTGAGCGCCCGGACGCCACAGCTGATGAGGTCGCCGGCTTGACGAACCGTACTTTTCTGCCTGGCTGACGAGCTGTCATTAATGTCTCCCCGAGATTGAAATCGCTGCGTTTTCACTTCGCGGCAAATGAAGCTGAAAAGTGCGGCCGGTAATGGGCAATGTGCACTTGGCAAAATGACGATGGAGGGCAATTTGGGGTGCTGAAACGGGCTCATCAAATACCAGCAGTTATTTCCTTCTATTTAGAAACACGAGGACGCGCTGCCTGCTCTCTGAAGCGTTTTATTTTGAAGGATGCAATGTGCTTCGACCACGTTACTCCCTCTCTGGCTGTGTACGCTTCATCCCGCCTCGTGTAGTAATTTTAGGTGAAACGCACGATTACCGATGACTTGATGCAACGAGACTTAACCAGAATTGCTTGTCTTTATTGTCCCACTGATATTGTCATGGACGGGAAGCGTCAACATGATTGGTTAAAGATTGCGGGCTGGAAAGCGTTCACAAGAAAATCTTTGTGGGCTTGTGACGACCATCCCCTCCATCCAGAGATGCAATGAAACGACTGCATTTTATGATTTTAATTTGAAATGTATGTCTTTAAGTAGTCTATGAGCAGAAACTCGAATAAAACTGCAGTAAAACTCAAAGTGTATCGTAGTATTTTGGATACTTTGAAGCGGCTGCATTCACACCAGCACCGTTTGACCCTCGCTAGGATCCGTTGAATCGTTTGACTCCTGAGTCCAGTTACTGTGTCCTCAAGCCTGTCTGGTTTGAGCCCCAGTTGGACGTGGTGGGAACGTGGGAAACGGCCATCGGCCAATCACGGCGCTTCTCCGGAGCGCCGCTCGGAAAATATTTGTGTTTCTTTTCGCCGCCTGTTTAAGCAGCGTCAGTTCAAATAGGGCCGAGCGCCGGGCGGCTTCTTTAAGTCAAACACTTGCTAATGGCTGCTTAAACACAGCTCCTCATCCGGTGGGCAGTGTGTGTGTTTGCTCTGCTCGGCTGTGTTTGATGGTCATGGTGTGTGTGTGTGAGTGTGAGTGTGTGTGAGAGAGATTATGAAGTACTGCATTTGATTTTGGAGGCTTTTACTTTCAGGTTAATCGTTTTTTAGAGCAGCACAAACGTGACGTCGATGCACTGGGACTGTTTTTGTTTGTCTGTGTGTCCACACACAAAAATGGCTTGTATTCAGGCAAAAAGATGGAAAAACAAGCACCCTGTTTGTGCAACATTGTTGTGTTACAGTTTAAGTGCAGCTTTGCACAATGCTGGGAAACGAGAGTGACATTTGGTCCGATGTTTTGGTGTGTCTGCGTTTCTGACAACTGACTTTAAAACCGTTTCTGATGCTGTATCGCTGCTGATACTTATAAATTGCAACTAAATCCTTCAAATGCATCAATTTCAAACTGTTTTATAGTTCTCTACATTTTCAAATGGATAATAAAATGCTATTCAAATCATCATTGTGTTTGGATTTGACTGTCTGGCACAGACGGGACCTGAATGAACGATTGCAGAACGCAGGTATATAAAGTGACTCTGTGTGTGTGTTTTCGTGTGTGTGTGTGAGAGAGGAGCCTTCATTTGGTGGCCGTGTGAGTCTGAGCTCAGCTTGTTTTAAGAGTTTGTGTGCCGTTAAAGCTGAAACATCCTCTGCAGGCGGCGGCTGCTGCTCGGCCTATTTACTCGCTCTGCTTGTTGATCTTGCTAAAAGCCTCCCACACCCCCTTAACACACACACACTCACACACACTCACACACAGACTCACACTGAACAGGAGTGTGTACCCAGTTTAAACACACACATTAATAACAACTGTAATGCCATTCTCTGCTGAGTGCTTTTACAGGTTCAACATTGACCTCAGTGTTTAATCTTCCTGCACAAACGGCCGTCACTCGACGCGCAAACAAATCTTTTGTCACCGCCGCACAACTTCCCACGAGTGAACGCGAGCGCACAGCCGAGGCCGCTCTGCATCCCCATTAAGTAGGAGGCTCTGAAGGCAACACGCTTCCCCGTGAGATCCCCCGACGGCAGGTTAGGTCAAATAAAACCGCAGGTCATCGGGTTTGGTCTGATTTCTTCAGGGGTTTCATGCAGCGCGTCGTCCTCCGGCCTCCCTGTTTTTTTCTTTCTCCTTATTGTTGTTTACATGCAGACTAATTACAACAACTCTAAACATACATGGCAATAAGTAAAAGTTAAGATTTTAAGAGACCGTATGAGGTTGAGGGAACCTTTCGAGGAATACTGGAAAAATTACTCAAGTAACTTCACTCAACTTTATTTATATCACTCTCTGAAACAGCTGTAACAAAGTTCTGTACATAAGACAAACATGACTCATAAAATGCGAACAACAAAACTTTGAGACAATAAAACTATTAAAAACAGAAGACAACAGAAGTGTCTCGAAAGAAATAGTACGTAAATCTGTCCGTCAGCAGCGTCAAAGTTAAAGGAGGTGCTGTTTTTTTTCCCTCCAAAATGGAGCCCAGAAGCAACACAGAGAGAAAAGAGAAGGGGCCCCAGAATTGACCCCTGTGGGACCCCGTGTGTTTGATCCAAAAGGATAAGTGTGACATGACCAAGAAATTAGAATAAACTCTTATTTGAACTGACTCTGTGCTGAACAAAGTTTACAAACTCAGAGCTCAGGGATCTTGTGCTCGTCCAGAAATGACTTTAGCAGAACGTGAACGACTTCCTCTGAGATTTTCAGAATAAAAGGCAGTTCAGAGATTGGTCTTAAACTGGAGAGCACAGTTATGATGAAGGCCAGTTTATTTTCAGGCAGGCTGACGGCCAACAAGAACAGGTTCAATGCGACTTGTCCAGGCTCTTAATTTGAAAAGGCGAATGATGAGCGTGTCCTCCTCCTGTACTGTCAACCTGCATTCCCAGCTGCTGCCACCAGGTGGCCCTGCTGTCCATCCATTCTTCCATCTCCAGTGACCCCCCCCCCCTTCCACCCCCTCCCTCCACCCCCCCTGAACTGTTGCCTCTCTTCTCCAATAGGAAGCAGATGGGAGACCTTTGCTGCAGGCTACTGCCAAATGGAGCAAATTCTCATTAGCTCGTCTGCGAGCTCTGTTTATTCTCTCGCGCCCCCCCCCCATGCACCCCCCCCCCGGACCGCTCAGCCATCTGATGTGTCCGACACTCGTTTCCGATGCAGACGTGTCACTTTAATGCGCCTCGTTTTGTTGATTGCAGGGTATTTATCATCTTTAGCTGGGAAAATGGGAAACAGACGTCATTGTTCTGGAGGGCCGGTCGACTGCGAGCGGCCGGGTGATAAACTCAGCTATATTATTGTGGCCGCATAATAATAACAATAATAAAAAATCCCACATTAACAAGATGCAGTTTAGAGAAGGAATTAATTCAGATTTTTTCCCTCCGCGGCAAAGCGACGAGGGGGAAAAGTGTCGCAGAGAGTTTGGATTATTAAAGCGAGATGAACAGAAGAGTGATGTTTTACTGAGAGGCGCGAAAGAGACAAAACATTTTCAGCAGTCTACAGACGTTGATGCTTGTCTTTTATTTTGAAATTGTCTAGGATTTGTAATCGAAGTTGCGAAACTCAAACATAGACACCTGAAGTGCTTAAATAGTCACGTTTGTTTTGCGTAGTTTTTATGATATGTGTGTAGTTCGAGGACCTGTCGACACAGAGCCAAAAACTTGTTGTTTTTTCCCCAAACATCGACCGTACAGATGGCGCCGTTTCAGGAAATGTTTCTGTCCTCACAGATCTGATTTCGATTAAAAACGCTGTAGTTCTAATGCCCGGCCACTAGGTGGTACATGTGCACGAAACTAAGCCGGTCAGAGAGGAACACAAAAGAAAAGAAGAGGAAGTTACAGAAAACAAAGAAACAGGAAGTAGGACTGATCGACAGCGTAGAAGTTTTGCTTCAAGAGTTTTAGCGGGTTTGCGTTCGCCGTGTTCACGCCGTCCACAGAGGCATCAAGGAAAGTGAGATTCCAGAAAGATAGACGTGCAGATTTCAGAGACGGGTTTAATTTTCCTTAATTGTTGCATCTCTTGCGAATTCCTCGGAGGGAGCGATTAGACTTGCGGAGACACGATTAGTTCAGCCGATTCTACTCGTTCAGATCCTCGAAATGATCAAATGAGACAATGTGAGAGGAGAAAATTGTTCTTTAATTGAAGTTCTGGCGAGATGAGGACGGCGGTCTCGCATGAGGGGAAACATCGGCCCACCCGAGGGCAGCGAAGCCCCCCCCCCGCCCCCCCCCGGCCGGATCGGGAGCCGCTGCTAATCGCCGCGTCGATGTGGAGCCGATCAAACTTCGGCTCCGGCGTTCCGAGGCGGCGAGGCGATTCCCACAAACTTCATCGCTCAGTCTATCGGCGAGACGAGACCCCCCCCTCCCGCCCCCCCGCCCCCATCCGAGTCCCCCGTCTGGGAAGCTCGCGCTCGGACCGGAATATAAATGACATCATTACGTAATATTCAATCTGTTGCCGCAGCAATATCCTCCAATTCCACAGATAGACTCCCTCCACCCTCCCTCCCTCCCTCCCTCCCTCCCTCTCT
>JASSRZ010001301.1:0-10430 GCA_032164315.1 Malacoctenus gilli
CAGCTCGTGTTGCCTCTGCAGCTCCTCACTGTGTCCCTCTGTGATGTAGAGCTCAGTGTAGATGGTGGTGAGGAGGGTTCCTCCTCCTCCTCCTCCTCCTCCTCCTGCTGCATCACTTCCTTCAGTCACACGCTCACATCTCCTCCTCACACTCTGCTTGTGCTCCTCTAAGACCTGCTGCAGACCGGCACCTGCTCACACACAACAACAACAATCAGAGTGAAGACAAACAACAATGGCAGCCAGCTCATTTGCAGATACATCTTCAGTCTTACTGTGTGCAGCCTGAGGCCAGCAGGGGGCGCCGCTGAGTCCAGCGCTCACACACTCTGGATCCTGCAGGACGTCCAGCTGCTGCTTCTCTCTGTGGACATCAAGTTCTCTCCCGTTACCACAAACTCCACTTCCTGTCTGTGTTTCACTTCACGCAGGAACTATGAGACTCTCTGAGGGACCTCCAACACTTTGTGTTTCTCTCTGACGAGCTCTGGTCTGGGACCAAAAGAAGGACAAACTGACCCTGACTGGGGGTCTGAGGGTCCAGGTCCATGTTCAGGTTCAGGGGTGAAGAACAGAGGAGGATCCTTTGACTGGTGACTCTTCATCGACAGCCTGCTGCTTCCTGAGGACTCTGTGTGTCGGAGCAGCTGACTTCTGCACACGCATGCACGCACGCACGCACGCACGCACGCACGCACGCACGCACGCACGCACGCACGCACGCACGCACGCACGCACAATTTACACAGTTTACGAGGGTTTCATCAGATGAATTAAAGTTTTGCAAAGATGCTCCTAGCAGGTTAAGGCAGTTTAATGCTGGAAAGGAACAAACTGAATGAAGACATCAGGATGGACAACAGGTGGGCTCAGAGGACACAACAGGCCTCTCCCTAAGAGCAGCATCGAGCACATGGCCTCGTCAGGCTGCCGCTGATAAACACAGTCAGACGGAACTCCTCAATCACATGCCTGATAACACAAATTTATGTTTAATGTTGGCGCTATGAGAGGGTACATACATAGCAACTGAAGGTGGTGTGAAGTCCACAGGATGACCTTTGGACACGTCAAGCTTCATGGACAGAGACCGATCTTTGTCCTCCTCTTCCTCCCCGGCACTCATCTTCAGTCAGTCTCAGAAAAACCAAAAGCACAAAACAAGAACCTGGGAAAAATAGGTCCGCACATGCACGCACGCATGCATGCACGCAGGCATGCACACACACACACACACACACACACGGGAGTTCAGCGAGTTGTCATCTTTTCTTACTTCATCTTTCTTTTCTTTCAGTGTTGTACAGCTTCAAACTGACTCTCACTCTGACAGTAGATGAAACTTGTTCAACAACTCACCAGGTATTATTCCTCCCAGTCTCAGGAAGAACCCAGGAAGTCTTTGTTTCCTTGTTGTACTCTGTACCTGGATCAACACGCCTCCTCCCTGTCCTTCTCCTCCTCTTCTCATCCTTTCCTCTTTTTATAAGAAGTCACATGACCAGACTAGATTGAACTGATCTGCAGTCAGCGACCGACTCAAACTAACACTTAGGAGGCAGTTTGCGAGCACTTTGACGGTCTTATGGCCACAGTAAGAAAAGGCTCTGCAACGCTTTTTTTCAGATAAGGTTGATCATTATTTCTGTCTGATAACTAAATTTGGAACATTGGAGTCGAAACGTGAGGGGCGCAGAACAGGGTGTGGGGGCTGATCTTCAGGGAGGTGGGCTGTGGAGTCCAGTTGAGTGAGATTTGATTGTGTCTGGGTGCCGAGTCTGCGGAAGAAATGACAGGGCCAGGTTGTCGGTGTGAGAGGGAGAGGAGTTCCAGGAGAGACGAGGGGGTTCTGAGAAGCGGTGAGCAACAGGAACCTTGAAAGTTCCAGACACAGAAGAGGAAGCATCCAGGGAGGATCTACCGGGAGGGGAACTTGAGCACTTGAGGCAGCTTCTGTGGCTTGTCAACACACCTCCTGGTCCCCTGCTCCATGGTGCCTACCTGTCGGAACACTCCTTTCTAGGGTGTCTCGTTGATCACCTCTCATTCCCACCTGCAGTCTGTCAACAGCAGTTGAAAATGATTCCCAATCAGTATCTACTTGTTTTGAGCATTGCGAGTCAGTCGGAACTTTGAAGGATGCAGGACTGAAGCAGGAATCTCTGCGGGGGCCAAAGAGTTGAAAACAGTTCTTGCCGCACTTGCAGAAAGCTTCAGCAGGAACATGAAAGGTGCTTCGCTCAATAGTTCCAGCTCGTTCCCACTCGAACCTGCTGTGGGACACCTTCCGCAAGTGGAACACGCTGGATCCAGTTTGGTTCAATTTGGATGTGGAGACGATGTATTCAGAGTTCAGACTCCGAGAAAAGTTCCAGGCAGTCAGGAACATCACTCGGAACGCTCCGAAGGGTGACAAACGACAAAACAGAAAAGTAAGCATTGATACAAAAACTTTATTCCCACAATATCAAAACTGACAGAACATAGACCTGTAGTTAAAAAAAAAAGAAAGAAATTGAGGGCAAAAATAAAAATTCAAACGAAAAGAGGAACGTCGTCCTTGTATTCAGCCGGGATCGTGCTGACCAAGAGCAGTCTCTATGTTAAATATAGACGCAACTGCCTCGTGACAAACAAAACATTGGAGCAAAAGTGTGCAGAGGGAGAAGAGGTATTTCGCATTCAAATTCGGAACAAATCAAAGGACACCAGTTGTGTTGAAGGAATTCCTTGATTAAGAAGTGGTACATTTATTCATAAAAAGACTAAATGACAAGGCTTATCCAAAGAAAGGAACACTACAATGACTGAGAAGAGGGCTGTACATCTACAGAGGGGTATTAGAAGCCAAAACAAGGAGTCACAGGGTCACAGGAGCAGGACTTTCCAGGAGACTGATCCGACAGCCTCCACCAGCTCTGCAGCTCAAACTAATGGACGCTTTGTTTTCTGCGTGACAGCAGGCCGAGGGGCCGGGTGGTGCCCGGCCGGTGCCACAGGGTTCCCCCGTGCGTCGTGCTGTCTGCTCTGAATGAATTCACAGGAAATAGTCAGCTACTGGCTTCTTCGAGGGAATGCCTCTGGTCTCTTGTGGGGCCGCCTCAAATATGATGAACTCCCGCTGTAGATGCTCGTCCAGCTCCAGGATGGCCGCCACGTTGCCACACCTGAGTGAGGGGAGGAGAAAACAAACGAGAGCTTAGTGGAATCAAAAGGAAACGGAGGGAAGCTGGAGGCTGCCTCAGTGGTCAACAGGACTTCTCCAGATTGACGCAGACAGACAGAGAGAAAGAAAGAGGTCCAAAATGTCTCTCAACAGACCGATACTGTCAAAGATGCGCCTGCCTGGCACACTGCTGACCTTGTCCCTATTAACTATGCGTTCCATCCCCTTCCTCCTCTAACAGCCCAGTGGCGCCAGCGTAGAGCAGGGCCCCTGGTGTCCTGCAGGTCTTCCTGCTGAGGGAGCTGCGGGAGCATCACCCTTGTGCAGCTCACAGGCACACGTCTCTGAGGACAACCAGCAAATCTTCACCCATCACAGGACATGAAGGCTACTGTGCGTGCTGTGCTTAAGTGCCAGCATGCACTCCTACATCTGACCCGAACCCACTGTGGCTGGCACAGACACTCGGGACACCATTGTTACAGTCCTCTGAGGCTCCCTTCTTTTCTCCAGAGCCCCACCTGTTCCCTTAACAAAGGCTAACGGAAGCACTCTCACCAGTTTGCCATTCCTACTCTACATTCTCGAAGGCTTCTTACTGTACATTTCTCTGATGACCTCTGTGCAAATGAAGCCGAAGGCCCCCGCTAATCTCCGGCACCACCAACTAGATTAAGGGCACTTAACAACCGAGAAGAATCTACTTGTTCGGAGGGACCAGTTGTTGATGCTGAGCCAGCTCAGTGTCCAAAAGGTCACTTCTGAGAAACAGCAAAACATCAGCAACGTTCTGAGAGGGAGCCATCGAGGACGACATCTTCGTCCCCGTCCGGTGGATCACCACCAAGCTTTCTGCCTGGTGTGAGCCACCGATGACGATGACGACAGCACTGTTCGTACACAAGGCTGCCACCGCACCCCCCCACCACCACCACCACCACCACTTTAGCACACGATATAGCAGCTTTAATTTGAACAACACTGATCAACACGACAAACGACCATTTGCGAATGAAACCACGTGGCTGCGTCCACACTGGGAGGGGTTTGAAAGACTCAGCAACTTACTGATTTGATGGCCTATGTGTTTGACCGGTTACATTTTACCATCACAAAGACACATTTGAAGTCGAAATTTGGCAGTTTACAAGCTATTGAAAAGTTCCATCTTCCACTTCACAATGTTGCAGCTGTTCCAACTTCCCAACAAGATCGCAACTGGAGCCTTTTAAAAGTTAGTTGAATTAAAACGTTAACTTCTGAATGTACGAGCTCCCGTAAAACCTGCATCGAAGTCTGAGAGAGGGTGCGAGTTTCTTGTTGCCGCTTGCAGCAAAAACAGAACGTTAATGGCGGGCAAATTTCGGTCGATGCCAAAGACAGGCTTTGTGCTTCAAAAGCAGTGAACCATTAAAACAGGATGAGAACAGATCAGTCAGCACAGTGGTCACTACGAGGCCTCCTTCCACCCCACCCATGACCCCGAATGAAGCCGCGTACCTGTAGCAGTAGTTGGGCGCCGACCACACCGTGAGCACCGTCTCATTGAAGTGCCACTTGTAGCCCTCCATCACCAGCTGGTGCGCTCGACAGATCATGTGGATGTCATTGGCAGCGTTGAACTGAGCGACAACATCGCTGCCAAACAGGTATCCGGCCCCTCGGGGGCTCACGCCCCACCCGGTTGTGTCTGGGAACAGAGACAGACGGAACTCGGGTCAACACCTGCGCCCACCACAACATCCCTGGGAAGTGGCGAAGAATGACGCGAGCGTTTGTGGGCTGTTGTCGCCAGGCAAAAGAGGGTGGAGGTGGACGCGTAGTTGTGGAGATACCTTCAGGGTCCGACCAGAGCAGATCGCACATAGGCCCGTCATGGGGCACCTCTTGTTTCCTGTCGATGGTCCGGATCTGGTCCAGTGTCTGAATGGAGGGGGACAGACCTCCATGGACACAGAAGATCTGGTGGTCGCACAGACAACAAAACAGTCATTCCTTTCAGTCCTCGACAGATTTCTGACCTTCATCGGCCACTGCTGTTTGTTTTCAAGTCAATTTCCGGGTGAAAAGAGGGACTCACCTTGCCATCGATGATAGCAGATAGAGACAAGTAGTCGAATATCTCGGTGCAGTATCTCCAGACGGTGACGGAGCCGTACTTGCGGAGGCATTCGTCGTAGAAGCCGTAGACCTGGGTGATTTGCCGTGACTCGTGGTTTCCTCTGATCAAGGTTATCCTGTCAGGATAACGCACCTGGGGACCACAGGGTGCGATGGACAAGGATCAACGCTCTCGTCCTCTTTGATTCAGAAATAAATGAACGTTTTAACCAGCTGAGAAATAGTTGTATTTTTGTAAATGATCAGGCGTACCTTAAGAGCTAGCAGCAGAAGGAAGGTCTCCACACTGTAGAAACCTCGATCTACAAAGTCTCCCATGAAGAGATAATTTGTTTCTGGCACATCTCCTCCAACCTGCCGAGAGGAAGCATTGAGGCAACACAGTCAATGTTAGCGAGACAGGGTGCAGCCACATTGTGGGACAAATCCTCTGAACACACCAGCTGTCAAATATTTCTCAGGCACTAAACTTGGCAAACATGACCCTTGGCAGTCCTTCTGTCACACTTCCATACTTGTGATGCTTTGCCATTTGCAGGGAACGAAAAGAATGCATCAAAGACGTCGCATAGAAGTCGTCGAATGATTTCTTTAGTGTTGCAACCACATTTGAGTCGCTTGGATGCTTTGCAGCTGATACATTGATGAAGTCAACTCTGTGTAAAAGGCTCTTCTTTTGAAGGCCGCCATCACGTCTCCTAGCGGCTGCTAATGGAATTGATGTAAGGACGTCAGCAGCGGCCTCTAGTAGCAGTAGCACGAAGGCGTACGGTTATCGGTGTTTAGGTCACGAGTGTGGCTGACTGGTTAAAATAGTTGCCCAAAGTTCAATGGCCTTCGTCGTGATGCTCTGAGCGCGGTGAAAAAAACAGCGAGTATGGCACCTTGTTAATGTGTTGCGTTTGACACGTGGCGCACCTGCTGACTCGTGCAGTTATGTTTCGACCCCCGATAAGCGACGGATGTTTGCCTTAAATTTGTCATTTGCCTGTGAATGTATGAGGGGAGTTTACTATTTACGTTTCACGTCATTTTTTGGCCTCATGACCAAAGACTTTATCTATTTGATCATGAGGTGGAACATTTGATCACTGTCAATACCAGAAAAAACAGTCATTATTCCAGTTGTGTGTTGTAACAAACTTACTCTGAAGAGTTCTTTCAAGTCATAGAATTGACCGTGTATATCCCCGCATACCTGAGAGAGAGAGAGAGAGAGAGGAGAAACACTTTGCTGACAATTTCACAGAGAAAGGATCATCTGCAATTTACCATGAGCAAAGGTTACTGACCGTGACAGGAGAGTCGACTCTTTGGACGTTGCTTTCTTCCACCAAAATCTCCCTGAAAAATGTCCACACAGATGTGACTCTTTGGTTAGTGTCCTCTTACTCTTTACACTTGAACTCAAAATCACATGGAGGACAGAGAACACCATCCTAGTTTGATATTCGGTTCGGTTCGTCGGCCTTTCGGCCCTCAAAGTCGGAGGCATGTCAGGTTTCACTGGTCAGATGATGATGCGCTCGAGCCCGTTGGAGCTTTAAAGACTCAGGTTGGTGCATTCACACTCTTAATAACACATCAACTGGCATTTAATAATGCATAAACTGCCTGGCAGAGTAGGAAACCAGGTTTAGACTCAACACTGTTTACTCTGGGACTGAGGCAGTGTTTGGTAGCCCGGAAATAAAGGAATGTTAAGGAAGGAACAGAGGTAAAAGACGGAGGAAAAAAAGGATCGAGCGAATTAGCAGCACCATTTGACGTGACCTAATTTGAGTGTAATGTCGTGTGTTTGGTCTTTTGCGAAGTTATTTTTGGCTGGCCCGCAACAGGTCGTTCTGCACCAGGGGGGCACTGCGACACACCCACTCACTGCCAATCCCCACTGGCTCACGCATCAAGCAGAGCCATGACAGAGGGTGGGAATAAAAAAAACAACCTTTGGCCCAGAGTGTCAATAGCAATCGACTCAGTGGCTGTGGGTTTCCTTTTGGGTGGTGCTCCCAACTCTGTGTGACACCCTGCCTGTCTGGAGGCTGCGAGCGACTGACGGCCAGCGGCACTTTGTGACAACAGGCTGCAATTAAACGGCACTCTTCATTACGGTGGAACACTATTTAACTGCACTGCTACGAGGGGCACCCCCTAAAGTTCTGGCGACTGTCGTTCAGTCTCCTCACTTGTCCGCACATTGTTTTAAGGCCAGACGATGATGGTGAGGAAGACTATGAATTCAATGGATGACAATGATGCAACACAGACACCTCCTCCGTTTCCGAATTCAGACATCCAGGATGAATGGCTGAGCTGAGGTCAGCCAATCCAAAACAAGTGTGTCAAGAGAAACCACTTTGCAGCTCAGTGGCCGAACATGGCTTCCTAAAAACCATCTCGCGACAGATCCCAGATTTACTGTGACAAAGAGAGCGGCATACTTTTGACACCAGGAGGTGAAGATCCTCATGGAGGCGTTCGTGCTGGTAAAAGGGCAAATAAGGAACGCCAACGACACGATAAAACAGAGAGAGAGCGTGGCAAGGCAAGCACACACACTTCTCTGCTGCAACCATCACGATGACAATTCAAATAATTAACATCGCCACTGAAGTACTTGGAATCTGATTGCCATCAGATTGTATAACTCTCTTACGCAGAAACTTTATTGTATCTCAGACCATTCAACAGTTGTCTACTTTTACAAGTACATTTCAACTTTTTCAACACTATTTTCATATGATTCCAACTTATTGACTTATTTTTGCTTTTCCAAGGTCTATCAGTGACTTCGGACTTCATTTCACTTCGTTTGTTACATATCTCCTCCTGTAGTTTGTGCCTCGTTTGAACCATTCGAACAAGGATCCATTTAGCTGGTTAAAGACATGCCAGTTTTGGTTGACCTCCTGCTTCCACAGAATCCCACTGAGAGTCTTCACTCTTTCAACTTTGTTTACACCTTGAACCGATTTTCCACAGCGAACTTTCAATGCAGCATAAACGACGGATCTTTCTGGGCCTGAATGTTCAGGGATAGTGAACGATGTCATGACCTCGAGTGGAAAAGAAGCCCTGTGTTCAGCTAAGACTTTATTCTATCGTGGTTTCAGCTTTTTGTCAGGTATGCATCTTTCCACTCACAGGTAAAGCAAGCAGCTGAGCATGAAGGGCAGATTAATGGATCTGAATGCAGACATCCACCAATTGTATGACATGAGCATCCCTTAAATACAGTGAAAGCTAAACCTCGTCCAGAGCAAAACCAAGATAGGAGTTTTGCTGAGCAGCTGTTTGCAGTACACCTCGGCAGCCCGCTTGTGGGCAGCAGCCAGGCTGCATGTCTGCCTGGGAGGGGCTGAGGGGCCACCAAACAGCAATACTGCACTCCTGGAGACATTGGCAGTGATTCATAATCTACCAGTATTCTTCAAATATCTTATTTTGAAAAGCTGGCTATCCAGATCATTTTTAAGTGGGGACACACTGTGTAACATCAGCTCAGTGTTCATTCACATGGCAGACTTACACAATGGGTTTACAAAGGCTTTTTTGCCTCTATTAGATCAGTAGCGTTCAGGCAGGGATGGGAGAATGCCTTTTTTTTTTACTTTGAGTAGCCAGTTACTCAAATTACTACGATTACCCTGCTCTGATCAGTATCCTCAGATGTACGTGTGCAGAAACTTGCTGGTTTGTCCAAGTCAACTGTGTTAAATACAGTAACATCCTAAACTGGCTATTTTGTGAGACCATCGTGTCATATTGTGAGGTTCTCACCAGTACCCACCCTTACTCATCAGCACATCAAATAGATGCTTTCTTTTTTAAACACACGAGCAATTTTCCCAACTATGCAGCCCTGCTTTGAGTCACTGTATGCTGGGATCCTTCTGGGGGTTTATTACTGTTGAAAGAGGACTTGTCCAATCTATCAACACTTGTTTGCGTAGAATTATCGATTTCTCCACTACATTTTGTTTGAATATTTGCAGTTTTATTTGTACTCACCCTATGAGAAGCAGTTAGACACCAATTTGACTGATTTAATGCTAATTAATTGAAGTGTGTTGAAAGGGAATTAGGTGGTGCGTGCCAACCACAGACTTGCATGCCTGTTTTGTGCTCCAAACACAGCATAACAACAGAAAAAACCTTGATCATTACCTTGCTTTAGCACACAGTGCTTTGACTTCGTTTTCTTTGATAAGCTCACATCGTCTGAGCTGCTCGATCTGCCGGTCCAGGTCACTTATGTCCCCCATTGTCACACACATAGGGAGAATTGCTTCACAGTCTGCCAACACACTCCCGAGGTCGAATCGGCAGGCAGCCAAGTCTCGGTGGAAGCCGAAGTTTCCTCTTAACGCTTCACGGGCAGACCCCTCGTCTCAGTAAAAACAGGCTGGAGGGCAAAACAGCGATAAGTCTGGAAAAAAGGGGGAAAACAAGCAGGGAAGGCCGATTAGTTGTCTGCAGCGTCCACTTTAACTGCCAGTACAAAGTCCTATCAACTGTCGGATAGTTAAACTGAAATTGCTGTCCACACGACCCCATAAAAGACGGAATCCATCAAAGAACGTGAGGCCTACGGGCGTCAGCTAGCCCTTAGCACATACGCCGACATGCCAGTCAACGGCATCAGCGATATAAATTTCAAACGAGCCAGCCTTTCTGTCTGGAATACTGTCCAGGGCAGACCAAACTGTTCCCAAATCAGCTAAACCTGTGCTGATGAATTATAAAACCTTGCGTCTGCCTTGTGAACAACTCACTGAGCGCTAGCGGGGCTGCTAACATCTAACTGCTCACAGCCGCGGAATACGTAAACGCTATTAGCATGATTAGCTTCTGTCTGCTAACGCTGAACGGCGGGAATGCCGCCATTCTAACTTGGACAAGTCCGACACTCTACCTGAAAGTGACGAACGGACAGCTCATTCCGTGGAAATCCAGTTCAATGGCCACTCATCTTCCTCCGGTCGCCGTCTCTGCCGCCGGTTCACTCCGCTTTTGCTACACTGTCACTTCCGCCGTCTGACGCGCATGACCGAGGTCTTGCCAGGCTCAGGGAGCGTGTGTGTGTGTGTGTGTGTGTGTGTGTGTGTGTGTGTGTGTGTGTGTGTGTGTGTGTGTGTGTGTG
>JASSRZ010001303.1:0-10426 GCA_032164315.1 Malacoctenus gilli
CTTCGACCTCAGTCTCACTGCACCCGACAGGCGATGGAGGCCAGCGCCCCCTGCAGGCCGGACGCAGAGGGCAGGTCAGTGACAGACGGAGACTGGTCACATGACTCTCACACTTTCTTTCGCGACCTTTTGACTTGTCTCCATGGTGACGGCGGGAAGAAGAGGAGGACGCCAAGGTCTTCATCACTGGATCATGTCCACATTTACTCTGACCCACTAACTGGATTAAAACTCATCAAACATTCATCCAACTACTAAAAACCAAATCCTGAAACGAGTCCAACTCGTCAGCAACTGAGTCGGAATCGCTTGATCGTCCTTCAACGGGTCTTAAAACCACCTAAAACCAGTTCAAACCAGTTAAAACACTCCGTCCAAGCGAAGTCGTCCTTCAATGACTGAGCGTCTCCAGTTGGAGGCGGGGCATCCTGGCGTTCTCGTACTCCTCCATCAGTCGCCGCTTCTTGATGCAGGGGCGGTAGTCGGGGTCGCCGTCCGGCGCCTCCTCGCCGCCGCTGCCCGAAGAATCGGAGTAAAGCTCGTTCAAGTCGAACGAAGAAGCCGAGTCGTCGTCCGGCGGCTCGGCGGCGGCGGCGGCGACGGCTCTGATTGGTGGACAGTCGGCGGCGCGCAGCCTGGTCAGGCGGACGTACGGCTGGAGCGGCCTGGAGCTCGGAGGCTCGGGAGGAGACGTCCCGTCTGAGGGGGTCTGGAGGGGCGGAGCCTCTTTGTCCCCTGAGGGTCGGGGGGGTGCAGGAGGACACACGGCTGGAGACGACGGGTTCGTTTTGATGCGGCGGCGGGAGACGATGTCCACCAGTGGGACCACTGGGAGCATCCGAGCAGGAAGAAGATGGCCAGTGGACGAGGAGGGGGGAGGACCAGAGTCTGTCCGTCCTCCTGCTGCCGTCCAACTTGTAGAAGCGGGAGGTGAAGGAGTCCAAACTTCAGGCTCTCTGCGGGCCTGAGACAGAGATGGACACCCCCCAGGACAGGACCTGTGGACCTTCAAGGGGAGCTGTGGGGACCCCTGGGGGCCACAGGTGGGACGGCGCTGCGGTGGACGTCCAGAGGACGCGCGTTTCACTGGGAACCGGCGGCCGATGGAGGAAGACGCACCGTCAGGGTGAGGCGGGGTCACGCCGACTCTGCTCGCCGAGGCTCGGGGGGGCGCAGGAGGACCGACCCGGGCTGCCCGCCGGCGTCCTCGTCCGACGCCGTCCGGAGACGCTTCCTGGCGTTTCTGTGTCGGGTCGGCGGTGACGTCTCCAGACGGTAAGTCCTGAGAACGAGCGTCCGTCCCACCGGGTGACCCCCAGTTCGGTTCGGACGTCCGTCCTGCCGGAGCGGCAGGACACGGGACGAGGTCGGACGGGGTGAGGTCCTGCGACGAGGACGTGGACGAGGACGACTGGAAGAGGGGCGGGGACAGCGAGGCGGCGTGCCGGCAGCCGTCGTCGGGACACTCCTGCAGGATGCTCCTCACCCAGCGCCCGTGTTTGGAGCAGAACTGAGGAGGAGACGAGGACACGCGTCTCTGACCGGCGTCCTCCGGCGGACGCAGGCCTCCCACTGCCAGCACCTCCTCCTCAGAGCGGCGGGGGCCTCCGGGCCGAAGCTCGCCGGCAGTTTGGCCTCCTCTCTCTGGAGGAGGAGCGCAGGAGGGAGCGTCTGAAGGAGCAGAGACGGCGAGATTCAGCCAATGAGCACGCGGCGGCGACACGACACGACACGGCGGCGCAGCTCGGAGTCCGCGCCAAGTCCCATCGCTCACGCCGCCACGTTTCTCACCGCGCTGCAGCAGCTTCCTCACGGCCGCTGTCATGGAGGCGCAGTCGGAGGCGACCACGGCGAGGAGCAGCTCCTCCTCCTCCGACGCAGGACTCCGCTTCCCCAGGAGCTACATGTCCCCACAAAGACACACTGTTCAGCTCCCTGCAGAGACGGCCCCGCCCCCCCACGCCGTCGGCCCCTCCCGCTCACCCTGTCGATGTGCGTTTCTCCGGGTATCGCCGCCTGCAGGCGGTGCAGGTACTGCAGCAGCCGGTCCTCCACCTTCTGGGCGTAGCGCTCGCCGTACTGCTGCTCCATCTGATGCTGAGAGACACCCCGCCCATCACGCGCGTTGCCATGGCGACGTGGCAGCACGACAGCTCAAGGTTCGGCCAATCGTACTGAGTTTGTTTGGCTCGTGGGCTGGAGGAAGCTCCAAGGTGGAGTTCCACCCGGCGCCATCCCGGGCCCGCTTCGGTTCGACGAAGAACGACCGTCCAGCAACCGGCCTCCAGCAACGCCGACCCCAACTGACCTGAACATAAAGGCGGAGCCTGTTCCTGTCCAGAGCGAGCGTCTGAGCCAGACGCTTGAAGTCCTGCTGGTTCTTCCTCATGAGGAGCATCTCACGGCGGCTCTGAGGAGGCGACAACACACACACACACACACACACGCAGCATTACATCGAAATCTGCAGGGAGGAAGACTCCTCTTCTGCTTTGCTTGGGCAGGCAAAGCCTCGGACCCCTCCGGCGCCTCCCTCAGGGCGTTTCTATGCTTGGTTGGTTCCGTGGCTCCGACACTCACACACTGGTGCTGGTACTGAGGCAGCTTGTCGGGGAAGAACCGGTTGATCTTGGCCACGACGTCCGGGGACCCCCGGCCGTCCCGCAGCATCCTCATGATGACCTGCAACCACACACAGTGACAGCAGGGGGCAGCGGCTGTCGGCGAGGAGAACCCCTCGACCGTTTCAGGTGAAAAGTCCCCGATCCAGTTCCTGTACCATGGTCTTGAGGCCGAACTGGACCTTCATGTGTTTGATGGCGGGCACCAGGCCGGGCAGCCGCCTGTGGGCGGCGTCCAGGAAGTCCACCGCCCTCTCGAAGCGCGGCAGGTCGCGGCTCCTCACGATGGCGAACACGCAGGCGGAGGCGACGCGCCACCTCCACGGCTCCTCCAGGAGCTCGGGCTGCAGGTCCACCGCCGGCCAGCAGGAGGCGTCGAGCCCTGTGAGTGACAGCGGAGAGATGCTAACAGCAGCTAACAGAAAGCTAATGAGCGCAGTTTAATGACGGATAATGTCAATAAACGTGGTTGTTTTAAAGGAATATTCTGATGTTTGTTCAGTTTTCTGTTATTGTTTTTTTTCCGCACATTTGATCTTTTTCCTCTTTCTTTTTTTATTATTTAAAAGGACATGTTTTTAAGTTAATAACTACCTTTTCAATTATATTATTCTACTGTTTATTGATTATTCTGTACAAAACGATTCAAACAGACAGAAAACATCGTTATTCTCCCGCCAAATAGTGACGTAAACGAAAAAGTTTAAAACAGCAAACTTGAAAAGTAAAATCCAAATCTGATTGTTTATCTTTCAAAGACCTGAAAGTAAACCGGAAGTAAGGGAATAAAGACAAACTGACCGCTCAGCGCCTCCATCCGGTTATGAGTCCAAACATGTTCGATGATCCACAGCGGGAACTGCGACAAGCTGCGGGAGCATCCAGCCGGCGGCTCCGCTCCCTCCATTCATTCATTCATTCATTCATCCATCCATCCATCTGGATCAGCTCTTCTGAGGACAGAGAGCGCAGCGGCAGTCAGCGGGGACATGACCACGCCCACCAGCCGGGACATGTCTCTGCAAGTCGGCCAGCAAACAGCTGAGCTCCCGGTAACCGGAGAGGCTCCGCTGTGACGTCACTCAGGAGAAAACTATTTTAGGATGATTAACAACAAGTGAACCCTGAAAGTTTTAATGTGCTCAAAGTCATGACTTCACCTGTTGATTACATTTATTCTTAATTATTTTGGAAGAGAAAGTAAACGGACCAAAGTAAAACATCGAACAGAGGATGAAAAACTCAAGTTGTGAAGAGAAAATTAAAGAAAAATTGTACATTCGGAGAAAAAACGCATTTAACTTCATTTAAAAAACGAAAATTCAGAGAAACAAAATAAAAACGGACTGAAAGTTCGCTGAAGTTTTGACTGTTTAGCTTGTGAAACAAATAATTGTGTAGATTTATACCACTTCTTTCTAAAGCTGCTAATGTCTCCTTTAATCCAATTCCACCTCCTCACGACTCACAGTTATAAAGCTTTTATTTTGAAGGCACCGCTGCCACCCGACGTCACTGACCAGGAAGTCCATGGTGGCTCCCTGCGCGTCTCCCCCCTGAAATCACCTTCCTGTAGATGCGTTTGGTTTAGGCTGCAGGAGCGCGCGCTCCGCCCCACGGTGAGTCGGCCGCGGCGCCTTTTTTCTTCCTGAATAATGGCGCCAAATTTAGGGCAAAAGCCGCGAACTTTAACCCCGGACGCCCCGAAATGCTAACGGATTAGCCTCCGAGCTGCAAGTAGCGGTGGGAGGGGGAGCGCGTGCACTGCGTTACCGGTTTGTTTCAGGCGGGCGGTGCTTAACGAGCAGCTTCGCTCCAACATCGTTCGAATAATCGACTGGCTGTGAACTAAGTGAATCCTTCAGAGGCTCATTAAACCGCCAAATTAACCAAAAGAAAATAGCGAGTGTGTCTTTGTAACGTCTTTGTAAATATTTCGAGCTAAAAATCACTCAATGAGCTTCAAGTAAAAGATAAAAACACATTTGAACCTGTTTCACTTCTGGGTCCTGCAGCCTGGTCGCCGGGGACCGCCATCTTTGTTTAGAAACAGCGGTGCATGCCGGGAAACTGAGTGTTTAGCGGCAACACGAGGACAGATCCGTCAAAGTTGCATCCAGACACCAGAACTGAACTTTGAAAACTGTGAAAAGGTTCCCGTTAGAGTGACGTCACCGTTTTAAAAACCGGTGACGTCACTGTCGTGATTGATCAAAGCCTGGTGAAAGTCTGAAGTTGTTTCACAGTGGACTCGCTGCGCCCCCTTGTGGTACAAAGAGGCATTGCAAGTCAGACCCAGTTCACCTGCGTCCGCTCTGTGCGTTTCCCCGCAGCGCCGCCATGAGCATTGGCTCCTCCCTCTTCCGTCTGGCCAGCGCGGGCTCCAGGCTCTGCGCGTCTCCGGCGTCGCGCCGCGTCCCCGCCCGGCGGCTCCTGCCGGCCTCCTCGCACCTCCTCGCCGCCTCCTCCTGCAGGCGCTCGTCGGACACCAGCCACATCAAGGTGCGCTCCTTCCTGCAGTACGTGAAGAGGAAGATCGTCCCGCCGCCGGCTCCTCCCTACGGCCACGTGTGCCAGGTCGGGGACCCCGTGCTGCGCGCGCACGCCGCCGCCGTCGACCCCGCCGCCGTCACGGGGCCCGAGATCCAGCGGGTCATCGGCCAGATGGTGAAAGTCATGCGGCGGATGGACTGCGTGGGGCTGAGCGCGCCGCAGATCGGCGTCCCGCTGCGCATCCTGGCGCTGGAGTACCCCGAGAAGATGCTGCAGGAGAGCTCGGCGGCCACGCGGCGGCTGCGCGGCCTCGCCGCCCTGCCGCTGCGCGTCTTCGTCAACCCCGAGCTGAGGGTGCTGGACGGCACCACGCTGCTCTTCCAGGAGGCCTGCGAGAGCATCGCCGGCTTCTCCGCCGTGGTGCCGCGCTACCAGGCCGTGGAGGTGTCGGGTACGCCCTCGAGTAATCGGATTACCGAACATCCCGTCCAGTGTCGCACCTGATCGGCGGCGTTTGGCTCCCCCTGCAGGTCTGGACCAGAGCGGCGAGCCCGTGACGTGGCAGGCGAGCGGCTGGCCGGCCAGGATCCTGCAGCACGAGATGGACCACCTGGACGGCGTGCTCTACGTGGACCGCATGGACGCCAAGACCTTCATCAACATCCACTGGCAGGAGCACAACGAGTAGAGGGCGGGGCTGGAGCGAGGCTCCTCCTGGAAGGGGCGGGGCCTGTCCTGAGCGGGCCCCACCCCTCACAGATCCTCACGTCCGCCTCTGGCCGCCGTCGCCGCCGCCGCAGGAGGAGCGAGGAGAAAACGGCGGTTTCAGCAACGCCGGCGAGGACGCTCGCCGCCCTCATCGCTGTCTGGAGGAAGCGGCCTGGCGTCCACGCCTTCGCAAGCGGGCGAAGATGGAGCTTGCGAGCAGCGCCAGCAGGGGGCGTCGTCGTGACAAAGTGACATCATCACGCTGTTTGTTGTGTCTATAAAAAAAAACATTTATTCAAATCGTTTTGGCCGTTTTGGAGTCTTTTCTGATGATTTCTGGAGAAACATTCGCGTCCAATCGTTTCTTCCGACTGCCGTCGCCGCGGAAACGAAGCGCGTTTGTGCGTTCACGGCCGGAGCTCCGGTAATACTGCAGGTCAGTGAAGGCGTCACGACTCGAACACGCGCGGGGTTAAAAAAAAAGTGGCGTTCGTGTTGAAGACGCAGGATTTAAGGCACTGAGCGCTCGCCGTGGCCTCCGAGGGGGCGGGACTACGGAGGCCCGGAGGAGCCGCCAAAACGCACCGAGTCCCACTGGCCTCAAGGGTTACGGTTACCGCGGTTACCGCGACCTTCCTCCGACATCCAGATGAAACAGTCATCGAGTATTGATTCTCTAACAGTCACAACACCACTTTGGCGTTCTGCATTAGTGTCGTGGGTGTTGCTCCGCGTTGCCCCGCCCCCTCCGGGCCACCGTCGCCCGCCTCACACGGACGTCGACTGGTCGAAGGTCTTGCCGCAGCGGCAGGAGACGGGCTGCCGGTACCAGCAGTTGCTGCAGAACTCCCTGCCGCAGTAGCGGCAGAGGACCAGCGGCCGCCGCGAGCAGTAGCGCCCGCAGAAGCAGCGGCCCAGCGCCTGCGTGTCGTGCTGCGACAGACACGCCTCCTTCTCGCGGCACGAGGCGGCGTGGAAGACGCCGCAGGTGCGGCAGAGCAGCCGGGGGTCGGGGCGCGCCGGGTCGCAGCAGCCGTGGTAGCTGATGGGAGGGACGGGCGGGTCGAAGCAGCCCGGCTCGTCGCTCAGCCCCATGGACGCCAGCGCCGCCACGTTGGCGCTGTTGCACGGGGACTGGACCGCGCCGGAGCCCGCCGTGTCGTCGGGCGCGTCGTGGTTGAACTCCAGGCAGTGGCTGTTGGCGGCGCAGACTTGGAGCGAGGCACAGGTGGCGGCGTGCAAGGCGTCGCAGGTGAAGCAGCGTGCGGGAGGCGCGTGGCGGTCCGCCAGGCAGCCGCAGGCGCGCTCGCCGTCGGCCGGCTCCACCCGCTCCGCCCTGGACTCGCCGCACGGACGCCGGCGCTCCTGCCTCTCGGCCGACGAGCTCCTGGCCGTCGCCGGCGACGAGGGCGCCGCCGTGTCCGCGTCCAGTTTGGCGTCCAGGGACGGGGCGGGGCTTGGAGTGACCCAGGCCAGAGAGCGAGGAGCGTCGTGGTCGCCGAGCGCCGCCGGCTGAGCGCCGTTCATCGAGTCGTCCCCGTACAGATCCAAGTCGCCGTCCAGCGTGTCCATCAGCGGCTGGCTGGCGTCCAGCGTCCTGCTGGCGTTGTCCAGGGCGTCCTGCGGCGGGACAAAGTCACGACGTCATCGTCCCGATTCCCAGCAGACGCACGGACGGCGTGGTGGGCGGCGCCCCCTACCTGCAGGCTGTGTCCTCGCTGCCTCTCCCTCACCACGCTCAGCTCCCACTCGGCGTCGCCGCCGCGTTTTCCCAGGGCCGCCAGCAGGAGGCGGCACTCGCAGCGGGCCGCGAAGAAGGCACAGGAGAGCCGGAGGAGCTCGTCCGAGGAGGCGGGGCCGGCCGGAGGCGAGGCGAGGCGGAGCTGCTCGCCGTGGGCGGAGGCGGCGCGGTATCCCAGCAGGCCGAAGAGGTCGCGGATCTGCGGCGCCGTCAGCGCGGGCAGCACGAAGTGCGTGAAAGTGCCCGAGTACATCTGGAAGGGAGACGGGCGTCAGACAGGAGGGGGCGGGTCTCTGGTTTGACTGACACTGCAACGAGCCAATCGGGATGCGTCCACAAACATTTGATCAAACAGGGGTTTTACAGGATCATTTCTGCCCCCTGGTGGTTGGAGGAAAAAGCAACAATCACAAGTTCTTGGATTCACATGCAGAAGGAGGACGCAGGAGGAGGTGGGAGGAGTCAGGAGAGCTCCTCCTCTCACCTTGATGACCTTGTACTCCGCCCTCCAGGGTCCCAGGTGCAGGTTGACCGCCGCCTGCTCCAGGACCTCGAAGGCTTTAGCGAGCCGCTGTAGCCCGGGTCGGGGTCGCCCGGGCCGCCCGCTCGCCGCCGCCGCCGCCGCCGCCTCCAGTGCCTCCTCCATCACCCTCAGAGCGTCCAGCCCCAGGCAGCGCGTCTCCTCGGCGCCTCCCTCCCTCAGCAGCGCCTCCGCCTGCCGCCACAGCTCCTCGTCGCTGCTCGCCAGGCCGGAGCCGCGGCGCTCGATCTGACGCTCCAGGCTCAGCTGGTAGGCGCCCAGCAGGCCGCCGGCCCGCTGGCGGGCGCCGCTCATCTCTGTCGGCGAGGAGGCGGAGACAACGGAGACAACGGAGACACGCAGGGACGTCAGGCTGGACCAACGGAAACACTGACGCCTCACAGCCAAGGAGCACCGGCTCCATTCCTGACACCTGTGTGTGTGTGTGTGTGTGTGTGTGTGTGTGTGTGTGTGTGTGTGTGTGTAATTCTGACCTTTAACTTCAAAGACTTTCAGTCTCCAGCTGAAATTCGCTCTAAAAACCCTATTAAACGTCTGTATAGATAAGAGTCACTCGATTATCTCGCTGATTTTCTCGCTGCTCTGAACGAAAGTGAAACTTTGGGGTGAAAAAAGTTCAAGTGAACTAAACAAAGGCTGAATTTAATGAGCTCCAAACATCTCATCATAAAAGATTTAATATTATCTGAAAAGTTTAGTCTGAATTCCGGGAGAAAGTTGCGCTTTTTCACGTGTTGTTCGTGTGAACGTAAAGTGTTTCAACGCCCTTTACAAACCAACCTTGAGGAATCCTTTTTATGTTTTAAGTTTCATCACTTTTTCTTACTTTAGCAGCTGAATCTTCAGGCGTCATCTGGTCGGGTTTAGTTAATCTGGAGGGTTTTCTTAAATTCGGCGGATTTCAATTCCTCCAACATGAGGTCAGATTGTTATAAACTGTGCGGTTTTATCTGCTGCTCGGAGCTCCGAGAGCAGAGTCGCTGAGGGGAAATACCCCGGAAGTCCCTGAAAACCACCCCAGGAGGCTCCATTAAACAGGAAAACAGGCTTTACTTTGACCTACAGTGGAGCAGAATGAACAAAAACACTCTGGATGTTCAAATCGTCCCGTTTGGTCCGCTTCAATCTCGGACGTTTGTCCCCAAATCGCTATTCAATCGAAAGTCGACGGATTTCTGAATGAGGTTTCGTTTGCCCGTCGCGGAGCTAAGCTCGCAGCTACAGATGGGGCGCGCGGGTTTGGACGGGGGCGCGAGGCACGTCGGAGGCTCGCGGGGCTCACCTGTAGCTGCCGCGGGGCTCCACCGGCTCACAGGTGCACATCCAGCCGCGGAGGAGCTCCGGTAACCCGGGTTCAAGTAAACATTGTCACGTGGCACGGGTTTTCCCAGCAACCAACGGGAGCGCTCGGTGCAGGAGTCGTGACGGGCCGCGGGGGCGGAGCTTTCCGGCAGGAGACACAAAATTCAACCCAAAACTCCTTGAATACAACTCGAAGCTTAAAAAAAGAAATAAAAGAGACAATTTTGAGACGAATTATGACAAATTAATCGGGTTGGGCATGCGCAGTGAGGCGCTTCTTCCACCAGATGGCAGCATTTCACAGCGAGAGCCGCAGGGGCGGCTCTGTGGACAACAAGCACCGAGACACCTGATCGAGACCAAACGCTCCGGGTTCAACTTCAAGTCGCCATGGCAACAAAAAGACACTCTCACAAAGTTTGAAGTGTGAATCTAAACCGAAGGACACATAAAGACCCCCAAAATGTTACTGAAGGAAATGTTTCGTTTTAGAAAATTACAACTTTAAACTACACAAAGGAAGTTCATCGTTGAGTCTCCAGAGGGCGGAGGGTGTCCGCCCCGGCGCACACACACGGGACTCCGGTGACCCGCCTCCCTCCTCCACCCGCGGGCGTGGCCTGAGTGACACCCGGAGGAGGGCGGGGGTCCCACTTTAAAGCCCCCTGTGACGGTCAGGAGGCTCCACACTCACCCGCAGCTCCACAGACAGACAGACAGACAGACAGACAGACAGACAGACAGACAGACAGACAGACAGACAGACGGACGGAGCATCATCCGCAGCGTTCCTCCTCTGCGTCATGTCCAACTCGGACCGGGTGGTGCTGGTTCTCGGGGGCGCGGGCACGGTGGGCTCCGGGATCGTGAAGGCGCTCCTGGATAAAGGTGAGACGGCGGCACGTCGGACGCCGGAGGCTCCGGAGGCGCGCGGACTTCAGCTGAGCGAGGGTTTGGCGGGGACGCGCGTGGTCGCCGCCGGCGCGCGCGTCCCACAGCTGGTTTGGTCCTTTGGTCGTT
>JASSRZ010001304.1:0-10426 GCA_032164315.1 Malacoctenus gilli
CGCACGCACGCGCGCACACACACACACACACACACACACACACACACACACACACACACACACACACACACACACACGTATATTTACAGAACCTTGTGTTTTTTCCTACACTGACAATAACAGTATTCTGTGGTATAAATGGTACCCTGAGTATCCCCAAGGTACCCTGAGGTACTCTGAGGCCCTTGCCAGTACACACTCCTACTGTGCAGACACGAGTTCTCTTGTATTTGTCCCTTTAAGTAGTTTTCCTCTCTGCATTTACTGCTAGCCACACATACTATGCGTTTAGGGGCCTCGCTCAAGGGCCCCCAGTAGTGTTGACAAGGGGGAGGCTGTGTTACTGGAGCATGGTCCCCTCAAACAGTGTATATCGTTGGCTCCGCCCCCTGCCAATGTTGACCTGGCGTTGGCGCCAGTGTCTGCGACTCCGATGTAAAATGTGATTTCGCAACCAAACAGGACATCTGTTCCCAGTTCAGCGGCAACACACAACACTGATAAACACGCAGACACATGAAGACTGATTTCACCGAGATTAGGACCATGTGTCCCACTCCGCTCCTGCACAACACAATGCACAGAGAGGAGGAGAGAATGCCAGCGCAGGGCCGCCGCTGTGTTGGTGGACCTCGTGTTCTGAAAAGGTCTACTCGTCTCCTCTCGGAACGTTAACCCCTTCCAAGGTCCCGCTCACTTCCTGCCACGGTGCGAACCTTTAACAACATCTTCCCTTCAGCTTCTCCCTGGAAAACTAATCGAAGCTACCGTGGGACATCAGGATTTTGTGAGGACCAAATGAAAAATGAATGAGACTCCCAACACACACACACACGCACACATACACTCTCACACTTGCACGCCCGCAGGCATGCAGGTATGCACGCACGCACACACACGCACGCACACACACACCCCTTCAAAGCTCTCGCTGTGTGGCATTCTCCTGCCTTCTGAAAAAAGTTCAGAATTAAACCACAAGTGCACGCACACATGCACGCGTGCACGCACACACAGACAGACACAGACGCAGACAGACACACAGACACGGACAAACACAGACACAGACACAGACACGCACATGCACACGCACGCGCGCGCGCGCACACACACACACACACACACACACACACACACACACACACACACACACACACACACACACACACACACACAGAGAACACATGATAGTCATGAGAGAGGGTGGCTTCCATTGGGAGATGCCTGCAGGCGGCCTTCTGCCCACAGAACACTTGGTCGTTGTTCCTTACTAGCTGATGTGATGTTGGGGAACGTTGAGGTTTGACTGTGAGCTGCATCATACTGAAAGTTTGGAGATCAGAAATGTGACAGTTGTACAATCAGGTCTCCCTAAAGCCCAGGTGTCAAACCTGTTTTCATTCAGGAGGCAAAAGCAGCCAAATTCAATTTGTTGGGGCGGGGACGGTGAGCTCATACTGTGTTTTGCTTTTAACTGACTCCAGCCAGTTTACTTTTTGTTGAAACAAAGACAATCACATTCACTAATTGTCTATATTTAACAAAATTTTACAGTGGAATCAAGCTCGTTTGAACACCAATCAGACCGCACGGTTGTCACATAGCAGCGTTGCAGGCGGCTGAGATCCTCCATTGATGGCAAACATGAGGGTGATAGTGATGGCAACTCTCTCTCTTTCTCTCTCTCTCTCTCTGCCTCACACACACGTGCACACACACACACACACACACACACACACACACACACACACACACACACACACGCACGCGCACGCACGCACGCACACACACGCACACACACACGCTCACACACTCACACTGATGCACACAGACACGGACAAGACACACACGCACACACACGCACACACAGGGACAAGACACGCACAGACAAGACACACACAGACACAGACACACACACACACACACACGGAAGCACAAAGACAGACACACATGCATGCACACAGACTGACAAACACTCTCACACACACTCACACTGAAGCACACAGACACACAGGCACACAGACACGACACACAGACACAGACACGGACACACATGGACACACACGGACACACAGGTTAAGGTGAGATAAAAGGAAGCGTTTTCACCATTTTGGGTGATGTAATGAGGAACACTTTGCCCCTCGGGGACTTTCAGAAGATGACATCCAGCTCCCGGTAGAAAAAGCTGGGACACCCCGACCTCAGACTGAAGAGTGTGTCGCTCCTCCTGAGACGCTCTTGAAAGGGACGTTGGTCAACTTTGAGTCAAGTGCACACAGGAGGTCGATTTACTGCTTGTGAGGCAGGCAGCGTCATTTTTTCCGTTTGGATGTGCTCTCGGTGCAGTTCGGTTCCTGTGGCCGTTCCTAATTGAATCTTGCTTCCATCTGCTTCTACTGCAGATGCAGAGTTCCTGGGATTGTGTTTTTGGCTGAACCCCTCCCCCTTTCTCCCTCCCTCTCCTGCTTCCTTCACTCGGTGGGACAGATCGATGCTTTAAATGTCAGCGTTGTTCGTGACAGGACCTGAAACAGTGCTGAGGAACATTAACTTTGCCTTTGTGAACCTCTCCTTCACTCTCTACCAACCAGGGATGGGTACCAGTACTTCAGTACACAGTGTGCTGCTTTTGGCAACAAAAATTCGACTCCGACAATGTTTCATGCAAGACCCCCCCCCCCCCCCCACACACACACACACACACACAGAGTCACTTTTGTTTCTTTACAAAATCAATAAATGTTTCTCTTTATTGTCTATTTATGGAGCTTTGTCTTCTCAATCAGTTGTGTTACAATGAAAGCACCCCCACCTCCTCTATCAGTCCCAGTTGCAGCCCAGCAAGACGTCGTTTGGTTTTTTTTGGTTTTTTTTTACCCGTATGAAGCAGCGGTTGGATCTGGGTTGGACCCACTCGTCCTCCTCCACGTTTCTGCTCACTGGCTGTTAGAGGTGGATGCCTCTTCCTTCTCCTCCAGGTGCTGCAGGTTGTCAGCGGGAGTCACAGCTGTGAGGCAAGCAGAGGACAACAGCTGGTGAGACGGACCGTTAAGGAATCGCAGAGAACTACTGTTCGGGCGGAGGCGACGCGAAAGCGACGTCGCGTCACTCGGTGGTCATCCGAGATGCTTCAGGTACGACCGTGTTCGTTCTCAGAGCTCCAAATAGCGGTAGAATCGAATGTGCCACAAAAAAGGTTTCGCCAACCCCCCCCCCCAAAAAAAAACTGCACAGGAATCACGACCAGGAGTGATTTTGGCGAGTCTGCATGAGAAGAAACGCCGTCGTTTCTGGTTCCGGTCCGCCGCCGGCCGTCCCGCTGAGGTCCATCTGCTTCCAGGTGCTCCGTGCTGAGCATTCAGAGATCAAACCAGCGCTTCCAGTGTCTGATCGCCTGTGACAAACGGTGACAACCTCCCACTCTGGGATGGGTTCGGGGGTCCACCGTGTTCCCGTCCTCTCACCTCTCATCGCTGTGAATCAAAGCTACTATCCTTTCACACTTCCATCAATCTCTCTCTGACTCATCTGGCCTGTTTTTTTGTTTCATTCACATGACGGCGACGCTGGAGGGTCTACTGCCAAAGTAATAATAGTGACTAACAGAAGATTACTACGTACGAGGACCTTCTGCGTGGCCACAGATGGAGCGGCGAGTGGCTCCGCAGGCAGCGCGAGTGCGTCCAACAGCACGGTGTGGAGGCGGAGTCCCGGCGTTGCCCGTGCGGCGACCGCCGACGCCTCTCCTCCACCGTCATCTCGTGACACATTAACATCATCTCTTCCAACAACTTGAAATGTGGCTTTATTATGGCAGTCGGACGGCTCTGACCCAGCAGGCATATGCAGGCAGGAGTACAGGGTTGCTCCTAGTGATATCTATCAGAAGAGGTCAAGTGAAAGGAAAGGCGCGGAGTAACTCGGCCAATTAGGACGTCGCTTTGACGCGTGTGACCTCCCTACGGATGGTCGCTGACCGAACAAACCAGCTCGAGCAGTTTCCTCCACCACCGAATTTCCCACGGCCCAAACCCAGGGAGCATTTGTGGGATGTGCTGGACGGATCGTTGGTCAGGTGACCTCTCCGTGACCGCATCCTGACCCCCCCCCCCCCAACCCCCCCCTCCATCGGCCGTTTGGTCTCAATGCTGTCACAGAGCCGAAGTGACGTCTACCTGATCTTCCCTCAGCCCGTCCTCATCGTGTGAGGATTTTCTGCAGGTGGCTCAGTGGTGGGAGCCCGGACGGGACACCGAAAACCGGTCGTCCAGATGGTCTCTCGGTGGGGGCCGGACTCCCACCATCCAAACTGCTCGCTGCGTTTGAGTTCCGCGGCCGAGCGGATGCCTCTGGACGCTCACAAGCCACGAAAAAACACCTTCAAATCACACGTTGGTGTTACCTGGAGTTGTGCTGTGGCTCGTCTGTGTGAGTCAGTCATGACAGCATGAACATCTAATAAAATATCACAGCGTGTAGCGGAAGTGAGGATCCATCTATAGCTTTTGCTTCAGAGCAGTTTCTCCCCCTTTTATCAAGTGATCCACTGGTGACAGCCAGGACATTGTCCCCCCCCCTTCAATTAGGAGCAGTTTGGGGATCACTGTCTCAGACACGCCAGGCCACAGGCAACGCAGGACATAACCACCAACCTCTGGATTGACAGACGACCTCCTTTAAACAACTGAGCCACAGCCAGCCAAATAATACCTAATACTATTAGATGTGACCTCAATCTGTCCAAACACGGTGGCTAAGGAGACTCCTTTCCCTTTTGCGGGACAAATTGGAGGCGATATTCATCGGGAAAAGAGTTTCCCCAAAGAGATAATCCTGCATCTGGGAAGGAGAAGAGAAGAAAGTCCGTCCCGTGTTGTGTATAAGTGGCCAGCTCGGAGGACGTTTGGAGGTCGGCCTGAGGCGCGCGTGGAGGTCGGACACAGCGAGCTACAGGTTCGGCAGTGAAGGGCAGAGCGGGCCTGCAGGAAAAGGTTTGGCGGGATGCAAGTCAAGGAAACGAGTGTGTGTGTGTATATGTGTGTGTCTGTGTGTGTATGTTTAATACTGCTGAGTCAGACAGGAGGAGCTACACTTCACGTTCACCAGGCTGGAAAAGTTCCCCACCGCCCCCCCTTTCACATGCATGGATACACGCACGCACGCACAGCCTGTAGGACACAGTGTTCTGGAGCTCCTGTCTGCTTTCTCTCCTCTTCACTCTCCCTCCAAACACACACACAAGCACACACAGAGTGTGTGTTTCACCTGAGCGAGCCTTCCTTCCTTCCTCTCCTCTTTCTTCTCGGCATCGCTCACAAACGTATCGTGCACCCGGTGACTCCTCTAAAGCCCAGTAATTACTATTTTGGGACGTTGGGACTGCAGTAGGCTGAGGTGGAAGTAGGGTCTGCTGATCCTACCGGGGGGGGGGGGCAGCAGGATTTGTCAGAAGCCCGCCAGGAAATATTTCGGAGTGACTGGCTGCAAACCTCTGCATACTTCATCCCAGAACAGATTTTCCTCAGCTGCTGCGGATCATCTTTTCCAAACAGAGCCGACGATCTGCGAGGTCGCCGCCTCTGAGGCCATGCAGTCTCAGGTGAACATGCCGCATGCAGCGACGCCGTTTTGTGACTGCCAAACAGGAACACTTTGGGGGGGGCATGAATCTGCCTTTTGCTCCGTCCTCCTGGCTGGCACCTCCGTGTCACTGGAGCGTCCGATGCTGCGGTGGCGCGTGTTGTAAACTCTCCTGTTTGTCCTATCTCCCCATGCGACGCCACAACTTGTTGTAGTGAACGGCGAACTACTGTCAACCCCACAGAACCGCTGAACAACAGAAAAGCTGAGAAAGCAATAACTTGTTACCATAGCGACAGAAACCTCAGATTTAAAATAGTAAGTGGCCACCACTCTTGGAGTGCTGCTGCGGTTTGTTGTTTTGTAGTTTGTACACTAAGTTTAACAGTTTGTTGTTCAACAAGTCTGTGTTGCTGACGCTGACCTGCCTGCGCCTAGCAACAACATCAGTGATGGCGTCGCCCTCGGCACTCTAGATTGGGATGCTGCAACCGGTGATATGCAGACTCGGACCCGTCCGTGCACTGCCAGAGGTCAGTCACACCTCGAGCACAGCTCGACCATCAAACCAGGAATTAAAAGTGAATGAGTGAGAGCTCGAAGTGAACACAGACCATCGAATCACGCAGAGTGAAGGAAGAAGGAGGTGAAGTCCAACCAGGTGGTCCCACAACTGAGCGCCGCCGAGAGCAGCTGCCGTCGCTTTCCTCCTCGATGATACTCATCAACCCATCAGACACCCTCACACAAACACGTGCGAGCTGATGAATTTTTTATGCCGACCTTTGCGGAGACCGAGTCACGCTGCGTCCTCCCTCCGTCCTGGCCAATGATCCGCTCTCCCTCTGAGCCGCAGATGAACTCAACGTTGGGTGCGGGGTTATCGGCGAACGCAGCGTCACTAACGGCTACACGGGGGGGGGGCATGAAACTCTCGGTGCCCGCAACACGAGCTGTCCGCAAACAAAAAAAAAAAAGCCTCCTTCAAACCTTGAGCAGCTGAGCTCGGTGTGCTCCTCTGCTAATCCTCCCCCTCTCTCCTCCCACGCGCTCCACTCAACGGGCACTGAGGTGGACAGGCTGCTGCCGAGCAGGAGTCCTCAGCGGAGGACCCCGTGAGGCAGATTTAGCCCGGAGAGTCGGGTTCTGTCGCCACGGTAACTGTCTCAGAAGTTTGATCGGAGGGCCGTTAAGGCCGACAGAGAAGAGAAACAACCACACTTGCGTCCACACGGAAAACATCAAAACAAGTGCCGAGAAAAACGCTTTCCTTTCCTGCTTCCATGTGAGAGCGACACACCTCCTGGCATTAAGTACGGTCGCCACGGAAATGTTGCACTTGTGACATCCACTTGGTCCATAAAAACAGGAGTTGGCGTGTGAATGAGACCTGAGATCACAGACCATCCTGATGTGAAAGGAGAAGGCAGATCGAAAGTTCGAGCTGTGAGACCTTTTAACAGGCAAACCATCGCACTGAGGACGCCTCCATTCCTGGTTGTTACCGGGTGGTGGTGCCTCGGTGTTCCGATCAAACTGTGCGGACAAACCTAAACACTGTTTGTCCCGTGAAACATAAAACAGTCTATGAGCACGCGTACAAGTGTTACACCTCATATTTTATCTCTCTGACAAGAAAACGGCTGACTGAGCTGCTGAGCAGTGACCCGTGGGCTCCCACGCTCGCAGTCTGAGTGCTCGTCAGAACGCTACATTAGACCCATTGGAAACGCCGGTCGACCTGGATGTGCGAACGCGATGATGTGTGGACGCTCGACTCCCGCGCAGTCGTTTATCACGGCTGGAATTCAGCGGGAACTGACCACTGAATGGCAGTTAGGGGGCGGGGTCAAACCACCAGTCACTCGGGGCTCGCTGGCATGGAAGACGACGAGTCACGCACAAACAATGACCCTCGGTTTCTATACTCACTCACTCACGCACGCACGCACGCACGCACGCACGCACGCACGCACGCACGCACGCACGCACGCACGCACGCACTGCTCCGAAAGCGTGTTGGGCTCCTGAATGTTAAACAGATGACCCCTCCATCACCTCGCCGCTCCTCCTGCTTGCTCCCACTTCCTCCTGCTGTCCTCTAATCTTATTACAAGCTTTCAGCTCTTCGAGGCAAAGTGAAAGTGGCTGCGTGCATGCGCGCGCACGCGTGTGTGTGTGGTACCAACATCATTATTACATTTTCATATAACTGTGATCCCCACCGAGACTGAGGGCAACAAGTCCGTCTTTTAATAATGTGGAGAGAGAAAGAGAGACAGAGAAGGAGAGTGGTAGAGGATCAAAGGAAGCAGACGGGACGGCGTCAATATTGGACGAAAAGCACAAACAAATCAACCACAAAACAAACAAATTCAAGGTCCTTCTATGTTCACATCTCCTGTTATTTACAAGCAAATAATCGGATCCACTCGACGTGATTTGACCTTTGTTAACGTTTTTTTCATAAACAGGACATTTTGGGGATGGCGTCACTGTGCTGGACCAGCAACCAGCTCCAACTGCTAGGTTTCTAACGACCTCCTGTGTCTCCCAAGACATTTTCTCACTGAAAAGGTGCAATATTTTGTGGAAGAGCGATCGTACCGATGTGGTACAATATACAGAAACGCAGGAAGTTAAGGGTCTTTGGTCTGGAAGTAAATCTTTGATGCTACATAGAAGGATAATGGTTTGATGGATGGATTACATCTGGAAGTTATTAAAGCTCTTGGATGCTTCCAGAAACATGAAGTTTAAAAGAGCTTCAGTGGGGGGGGGGGGGGGGGTATTGTTAAAACACTCGTTTCACAGCCACGGGGACCATTTTTGTGTCCGATGTCTTGTTGAAGTCACTTTCACCGACACAGAATCCCAACTCCTGGAATTAAAGTCACCGGTCGTCTCAGGGAAAGTGGCTTTAAGCTTGCAGGGTACGGATGAGAGCGACAAGCCAAAGCTGACGTCCAACAGGGCGACGAAACGACGGGAAAGGAAAGACGAGTCGTTGGCTAAGCTGCGGCAAACTCTCCCTTCGCTCGAAGAACGGCTTGAGACATTTACGACCCTGAACGCGTCCCGACGTGGCCGTGTTGGCGACTCGTGGGCAGGAAGGTGCCAGATCACGATGCACAACGGCGGCCAAACGCGACCCTCGCTGAGGTGGACTTACCGCATCTGCAGTTCCTAGAGTTCCACACGGCGATCAGGCACTTGACAACTTGGCGAATGAGGAAGCACAGGATCACCGTACACATTGTTGCCCATGGCAACAGTCGTTCCACGCCGCTTCAGACGAAATGTAAAAATGATTCGAAAGGTGGCTTCTCTTTCCTCTCCTTACAGTTAACACGCGAGATGAGGACGAAAAGCCGGATTGGGAGCGGGGCGCACCGGGGAGAGCGGCGTGCCGGCGAGACTTAAGGAGAATCACAAAGCGCAGATCTGAGGTGGAAGGCGCGGAGCGTTGAGCGGAGCGCCGCTTCAGATAAGACGCGCGGGAGCTAAGCTGGTGTCTGCCCGGGCTAATGAGTTTACCAGAGCCTGGGATCACATCTACAGACAGACTTACCTCCTCCTCCATCCTTAATCACCTCCACCACCACCGCCACTGCCGCGCTCCACACCTGCAACTTCACCTCACGAGAGATTTCAGTGCCAAGAACAGAAACTGACGGTCGGATCTGATAAGATCTGGAAACATCTCCCGAGACATTTCAACATTTCAACCAACCTGACCCTTCCTGGATCCTTTTTATTTATTTTAATCTGAGTGCGGGGGGGGGGGGGGGGGTTGGGAGGGATTACTTTTAACCCCGATGTTGGCACTGCTTCCTGTTCTGTTTTTTTTTTTAACCGGGGGGGAACCAAACCGAAAAAATAAAACCCAAGGGTGACTTCTAATCTCTAGGAAAAAAGGAGGATGAGGAGGAGAGAGGAGTTTGCTGTTGAGGCGAGGGAGGAGAGCCGGAGGAGCTGCATGACGGCGGGCCAAGACGCGGCTCGGAGGCTAATCCCGCAACAGGCAAACACCAGACAGCAGTGTGTCAATATCCGTAAAGAGGTTTGGAAGTGGTTCGCACAGCCAGTTTATTTCCTAGATCCGCTGCATTGAAGCAGCAGCGATTAGAGAGTAGCTTGGTTTAAGAAAATAAAAGTTGGAAAAAAGAGCCTTCGTTCGCTTCGATTGTTTCAATTTATACAAGTTTCCTGTTTGACACAAAGTATTTGACGTGCACACTTCTGCTTGTAAAGCTATTATCAGTATCACCTTTTGTTCCCTAAAGGTTTTCCAAGAAAGCAACTTTTTCCACTGAAACGAGCAACTGTGCAAAGCCTCCATCGTTCAACTTTCGCAGGGCGATAAACGGGTCTGAATACCGACTATAAGCCTTGAACTCGTGAGCCTCAAATAATGACTGTTGTTGAATTCCAACATCGAAATCCATTCATCGTCCGTAAAAACAAAGAAACTGCTCAACCTCGATGCGTTGTGATTGAGGCCGTAGTAACGTGGGGGGGGGGGGGAGTTGAAGAGTTTGCAGTGTTTTGGTCGCGTCTGCTGTGCGACAGAAGTGCTGCTAACCAGATCAGAGCAGCTCAGAGGTTAATCCAGGCCGGGTTTTCAGTGCAGCAGATCGACTGTCAGCCTGCTGAACTCTGTGGCTCCAGTGGCCTCATTCCAATCAACACAACACACAACACACAACACACACACACACACACACACACACACACAAACACCTTAAAAGCTCTCACTGTGTGACTGATGTCACCACACACACACACACACACACACACACACACACACACACACACACACACACACACACACACACACACACAC
>JASSRZ010001305.1:0-10425 GCA_032164315.1 Malacoctenus gilli
CACACACACACACACACACACACACACACACACACACACACACACACACACACACACACACACACACAGAGCTGTGTCATGTGCCATATGTTTCATCAACAGCATGCAGGCTGCACAGTCAAATCTAACCCAGCTGTATGTTTATTGACCACACAACAGCAGACTTTTCTTTAATTATGAAAAATATGCTTAGGAAGGCTGCTTCATATGAGGTAAACATGCAGTCATGAGAATTAGGTGCATGATAGAAAGGCAATAAAAAAAAGTAAATGATGGTAAATGTTTATTTCACTTCCAAATCCTTATATTCTTTCGCCTAACCCTGAGACACTTTATCCATCAAACAGTTGTTGCTCGGTGGCTAATGTGTTTTTGGATGGTTTCATTTAAGCTATTTAAAGGAATAGGCCACTCCTAGACAAAATTCTGTCTATTAACATATTCCCCCGAGTTGGATAAGTGGGAAAAAGTTTTTTTTTATTCTGCCCTGTGATTGTCCTATCCAGAAGCGCAGTAGTCTGGTCCCTTAACCACATGCAAGTGGAGAAAAGGTGTCGCCCTGGACCGATGACACAATTCAACCACACACGCCAAGTGACAAACACTGTACTTCGTCCTTTAACCACAGCCAACGTGTATGTAAAATAACAAAAGGACCAATTAGAATTAACAACTGTCGACCATTCATTCAGTATCAATGCATTTTATCCTTTAACCAGCATAACATGTACGTAAAACTAAAAGGATCAAATAAAAAATGCATTCAGAGCATTCACAGGAAAATCTCTATGGAAATGGTGGTAGACTTTGACCATCACAAATCAGTAACAGTCCGGTAATCTGTACCTTAAGAAGTGAGACCAATGTATCACCCATCTGAACGTCTCATTGTCAGGAAAACAGGCACTCCAAATGTTACAGCAGTCAGTCTACTTTCACAGCCCTCGCTCATCACACGCGCTGTCAGTCCTCACGATGTTTGGGCATTTGGACTCATTGTAAACCATCCATTACATTAGTGGAGCTGAATACACTGGCTACATTTAAAAGTTCTTAGCAGGTAGACAAGACCAGAATGACCGCAACAAATTCCAGTTTCCTGTTGGGAGACATGAAAAAGGTCTGCAGCCACATAATGAATGCTGTGTTAGAGGGCTGACAGGCCGTTGGAGGCACTCACACGGCAGAAGGCAGATGGAAGCTGAAGTCATTTCTAGAGCCCGTTCACTTTCCAAACTGCATTCCTTGCGGGACTTTAGCTAATGAAGGTTTAATTAAAATCCCATGAACGTACGTCTCATCCTAGACGAGCTCTGAATAGCTCCGAGATAAAGGAGGGGCCCCAGACCTAGAGTCTGCCCTCGCAGTGCTCCATAAGCTCACACAAAACAGACCCCAGGTCTGAGGCCTCATGATGCACATTGGTGATGCAAAAAGTCCAAAAGATCTTTGTTATATATGGTACTTAGTTATCTCTTCACAAACAAGTTGAGGTACTTTAGTTGTGAAATTATTTCCTGTGTTGCTTTTGTCTGTTTGGGATAGGCACAGATCATGCAGGTCTACATACACAGACGTGTCGTGCTTGTGCTGTGAATCACAAACATGCAGAAAAGATGCAGCCAGCAGTCAGACCGAGCAGCTCATCATTAGTCAGGCAGCTAATGTTAATCACGGGGGATGTGAACATATGCTAATGCTCATTTTACTGTCAGTGGTATATCTGTTCATGCAGCTGTCAGGAGGACGACGACAGTTTCTGATCAATGAGTGGTCGCTGCTTCAGTTAGCAAACAAGCTCCATACAGCAGCCGCACCAAGGCTAAATGTTGGTTCTCAGGACAGATGGAGGTTCATAAAAAATTTCATGAACCAAATTATCACACTACTTTACATTGTAGAATAAACAGTGGGAATGCGTGTGCTTGTGTACTGGTGTGCGTGTTACCTGGTCTGCCAGGGAGGTGGATAACATGCTCATTAGTTCCCTTTCTGCAGTCAGCCTCCACATCTGCTCCCATCTGAGCTTCCGAAGCCGATCCAGAAGAAGCAATATCACTCCTGCAGAGCAAAGATGCACGCACGTGCTTGGTGAGGTAATGCAGCTTAAGAAGCACAGAGATTAGCATCAAGCTGCCTGCTAAAGGTGATAAGTCCCATCACGGAGCTGTGAAAGGGAGCGTTGTGTTTGCTGAGATAAAGCTTCTGTCTTAAAGTCTGAGGATCGACTGGAGAACATGTTCCAAGCCTCCTGGGATCACAAATCACTCTCACTGACTTCTGCCCAAAAACAAACTTCTCCTTGCTTGCGTGGCTAATAAAAGAAATCCTCCTGGCTCCTGAAAAAAAAAATCAAGCGGCCAAATTTCCAGAGGGAGAGACATGGAGAATTGTTTTTCAGATGGGAGCAAACAAACAGTCCCCCACTGTGTTCCATCTGCCGCCACAAAGCGACCAACCACAGCCCAGCTGGAGGCTTTCTGTCAAATTGCTGTTGCGTGAAAATGCAACACATTCCTTTTGTACTTCTGAAGCTGCCACTCAGTCACGGTGATGGGGTGTTGCGATCACTGCCGTCTTCAGGTGAATTTTTTCACCACTGCTAGGCTCACCGAGCTCCTCCTGCTGTGGCCTGCGCCGCTTGTTTCGGCTTTTACTCGATAGAAAAATTATCCTGCTGTTCCAGCCGCCACACAGGGAGCGTCAGTCCTGAAGGGAAAGGTGTGATGGCAGGAAAAAAAACAAATCTAGGCAGCAGAGAAGGACAATAACAAGGTGTAATGGATTCCAATCAGGCTGATATCAGCTGAAATTACACACGGCACCGCATGGAAAATCCTTTCCTCTGTGACTCCACCAAGCTCCTAACAAGCCCACATGTTTCATTGCAGGCATGTGTGAATGCAGCTCATTCTTCAAGGCAAAGAAGCTGCCTCAGTGTTGCAGTCATTAATAACTCATTGACAACATTGACACAAATACCATGATTACCAAAGGCATAGCAAGTCTTTCTGGGAAAATACAAACTAAAAGTGTCAATCTATCATATAGAAATGTCACAAAGGGAGAAAGTCAAAGGTTTCAAACTGTCTTGTATTTTTTTCAGTATGAAATTTCTTCTGCTTGCACTAGTTGATGTATTCAACCTATAATTTGAAATCCAGTCACGCATGGATGTAAAATGGCTTGAGAAATGGCTTACTATTTCTTTCTTTGCAACTGTGAGACACGTTTCAACTTCATTACACACAGACACAAAGACATACACCAACACAAACACCAACACACCAACGCACGCACGCACACACGCACAAATGCAATACAAAATACAAACACACATACATATACGATGCTAGTTTGCATATGTTTGGTTTCTGACAACTTTTGAATGATAAAACATGGACTGGGTCAAAAAAACCTGAGAAAAGTGAACATTACAGGAGGGTTAAATAGTGACACAGCGGGGAGCCTGAGGGATCATAAATGAGTCTGCTTTACATGTGGAAAATAAGCAGGGAATCAAGCTGGAGGAGCAGATGGATTCAATCACTGGTTGGAGTGTGAGCTGAGGATTAGAATGGCACTGTCTGTGAATCTGTACAAGTAATGTGCATCCGTTGAAGATGTCAGTGGAAATGATGACTTATTGTGGGTGCTCTCAAAAGTAAACTACAGTGTGACGAATGTAGCTTCAAAGATCCCTTAAATCTGGACTGATCAAGAAATTAAAAAAAAAAGTGATTAGAATTTCTCAGCGGCTTCTTCTCGGCTCTGCTATACATGGTTAAACCATTTTCCATCATGTGATAGTACCTATTACTGGATGATCTTTTTTGGGTTCTTACAAGGCAAAAGTTCTATGGAGATGAAGCTAGCAGGAAAGGTGCTGTCAACAGATTCCGGGCACCTGATTTGACCAAACGGATCCTTTTCGCAGAATCAAATCTTATCATCAGTCCTTAAAATATAAAGATTTTTTCATGCTGGACACCTTGATGTTACTCAGTGAGGAAAGGTGAGGAAAGGTCTCCCAGCTCACAGTAGAGAGAGTCCAAGACATACAGAACCTTTCATCTCTCTCCTGACTGCTCACAAATCATTTGTGCCCACACTTTTTTTGATCACATGTTTCGTTCTCTCTCTGAACCCGCTGAGAGGAGCCAGTCGGGGCTTTTCTCTTGAAACGAACTCACCAGTGTTGAATCCTCTGCCCAAAGCAGGCCAGGGTCGATGGTTCTTCCACAGGTTCCCCAGGTACCAGTCACTCTGGTTCTCGACCAGTCCCAGAACCTGCTGACCTGAACAAAAGCAAAAACATGACAACGACTCAGTGGAGTTCACAGAACTTCACCACACAGCACATTCACTCATTCAGCTCAAATTGATTGTGCAGTCTCTGCCATTAGCTCCTTTGTGTACGTATCGATTAATACCGAGCTGTGTGTCCTGATCGTGATGGTGAAACAACAGTTTTATTGCAGTGGGGGCTTCTTCTATAATAACTCAAATTAATACTTTAACATTCAGCACATCCACTTTTGCAGCAAATTGGGTTTTTTTCATTTACTTTTTTATATCTACTCATTATAGCCACAGTAACAACACTATGTTAGAGGGTACCATGGCTTTGAAATCTTTGCATGTTCACCGTAGATTCATAGATTTTTCTGTCTTTCACATTCATAACAAGCAACAAGCAGTAGTCACAATTTAATTTCAATGGCTTGATATTGGCACCACCTCCTATTATTTACCATGACAGGGGTGAATGAGAGTCTGCTGAGATTTGCCAATGATTTCAATATTTGCCTGTCCTTTTGTCATGCTAATCTGAACTTTTACTTGACATGGTTTTATAACAATAAAATGACGAACATACCAGAGACCATAGGACTCTTTGACAGAACACACAGGACAGTTCCACAGAGACAAAAGACACAAAGGACAATCAGCAAACACTTGAGAATGTCAACTGTGCTTTACTGCGCTCACTCTGGTATTTGTTTTTTCTACTACAAGTTTTAAGGAATTTCCTTATTTCATTCAGATTTATCTATTTAATTTTTTCCATTTTGTTTTACTTAACTAACACAGTACAAAAGGCTGAAATTTTCTAAAACTGGAAAGTGGTGAGTTTCCTTTGTGTTGATTTTCTTCAGGTGTTTTAGTTTAGTTTGGAAGTGTTTTGTTTACAGTGTGGACGAACAAAAGGCCAATACACTTTAAACTTTTTCAGATATTGGAAAACAAACAAAATAATACTGAACTGAATTTTGAAAAATAGTTTCAAAGAGAAGGCTTCAATGAAGCTGCAAGAAAGCTGCTCAAAGACTCAGGCCAGCTCACAGTTGGGCTGCAGGGTGAAGAGTGCAACATTCAGTTGGACTGATCCAGTTATTTTGTGGCAGTTGCTAAAGGTGGCGACTCAGGTGGATTCAGTGGCAACTCCATGGAAGGGTTGAGTTTGTGCCGCCTCTCTGTTGAAGTGTGCATCCATGTCTGAGTCAACAGCAAACCGCTTTTGTGAGCAGTGGCGAAAATTGAAATCAGCACTCCACTGATATATCTAAACCTTTAAAGCCACCTTTAAAGAAGTATAAAGAGAATAAGAATTGAGGCCGGATAATATGAAGGAGAGACAAAAAGGAGATGAAAGAATGAGAGAATAAGAGGAGGTGAGAGAGAGAGAGAGAGAGAGAGAGAGAGAGAGAGAGAGAGAGAGAGAGAGAGAGAGAGAGAGAGAGAGAGAGAGAGAAAGAGAGAGAGAGAGAGAGAGAAAGAGAGAGAGCATGGGCTTCAGGGCGAGAGATAAGAGGTGGTGAGTTGGGCAGAGATAAAGGTCGAGGAGATCAAGCCTTCAGAGAAGGGCACGGGTGGAGCGGAGCAGCAGATTAATGACAGCTTGCTGGAGCAGCCAGCCAAAGTGGGCGGCTCCATTTTACAAAGGCTCAAAAACAAAGAAAACTAATTTGCCCTCAAGGTGATGAGTGAGTGGGAGAATCTACTGTAAAAGAACAAAACAAAACAAAACAAAAAAAACCCTGCTCCTCCTTCCCAGTCCTTATCGGGATGCTCTGGTTCTGGGTCAACGGGAGCTAAAATTTTCAAAGGTTAATTGAATCTGATGGTAATACAGCCGAGTAACTGTCTGTGATTAATTATAGGTATTGATATTCTGATCATTGAAACTCTCATTATCAGCGAACACAAGGTCAGGCACTGATGCAACAGCTCTTCAGAGGAACAGCTCATTTGGTCAATTTTGCGGTTCTTATCTTTTATCATGTCTTCCTAAAGAAGAGGTCCTCTTGTTTTCAGGTGCAGACCAACACATATTCAACCTTGAGTTCATTATCGGGCTGCACGACTCTGGATAAAATGAGAATCACCTTTTGTTGCCTTAGAATTAAGATCACGATTCCCTTTTTTTGCACAGTGTTGATTGGAGCCAATCTTTGGCCTGGTTCTTAGAGCGAGTAATGCTACAGTGTGTTTGTCATTCTCTCCACCATCAGCAGAGTTTTCCCTGCACTCATTTTCTTCTTTTCCTCTGGAATACAACATTTCTTTTTCAGTCAGTGTCTATCAGATGCTCCAGTTGTTGTTTCCCTCACAGCCGGCTTCTGCATCACATGGTTTAAGGCTCCGCAACTGTCATTTGGTGAAGAAGAAAGAAAGAAAGAGCATTTGTTTTTATGCAGATGATGTCCCGAAACAAAATGGGGTGATCTTTTTTTTCTTCTCAAATCATTGTTATTTTTAAATGATCGTCCTTGAGTATGAATTGAGATGGCAATTTTTCAACAATTAATCACGCAGCCCTCGTTCATTAACACAAAGGATCCAGAAAGAGAAGCCTCCGTTCTTGGTCAGGGTGTAACTGAAGATAAAACTTGTTTCAGTTCAGTGGACGCATGCGGCCACATTCAATTAAACAGGGCCACAGCACACAACACAGCTTTATTTTTTCTATTTAAAAGCAAAAAATTAAAACTACTTTTTAAAGTCATCTAAATATAACTGTCACGCTCATAGCACGTGCAAGGTCGGGTAGCTTTCACTGGCTTCCTTTGACAGTATTGCTGCTATCTTATATCCAAACAGTCCCGATCCTCATCAGTGAAACCAATTCCTTTCAAAACGGGAAACTGCAAACACTTCCCCTCTGTGTCTTTGTCTTTATGTGTGAAAGTCCATTACTCCCAAACTGGCATATGTCCTACAGTGCTGTCACAGAGAATAGGAAGTTGTCGATGGAATTTTTTTCTTTGAAAAGCTCTGTCTGTAGAGAAGCCGTTTTAAAGGAGGAATGTGTGTTTGGCTGTGTGTAAGTGGGGCTGAGGATCACCTTGCAGACCGGTTTAGAGCCCCCGCTTGGACCAGGTTTGAGAGCCTTCAGTATTTGTCTTTGTATTACACTGATTGCTTGGGGAGGTTCATTCAGCAAAGTTCCTACATGAGCTTTAGAAGGAGAAAGTGGGAGCTTTGTTTTTTTTTTTGCCTATGCTAGGTCAAAAGCTTATGCTATGACTGAAGCTAATGCTATGACTGACGTTCTTGCTATAAGTGAGGCTAATGCTCCCATTTGGCTACCTTTGTTTTCAGGGTGCAGAGGCTCACCACCTTGGTTCCTATGACTCACTCCACATGGTTCGGGACAACTGGGTCCACTGACTTTTTGATGAAGGCAGCAGTATGGAGACACAATAGAGAAGGTTGCCTCAGGCTTTGGTTTCACTAATCCTAATGGAGCTCTGAGCTGCCTCTACCACCATTTCAGCAGCAGACCTTCAGATACTTTATCGCAGCTCTTCATTGATTCATAGTTTACCTTGCAGAGTTACTACAGGAAGTCTTTGACAGATTGCCTTTCTCTGTCACTCAAACTTTTCCACTCATTTGGAACATTCAAAAGAAGAAAAAATGACATGCAGCTGAGCATGCAGCGTCAACCACCCGCTTCCTCCGAAACAGCCAGTGACTGGCTTGGTAAGTCAGAAAGCCATGACAGGCAAGAGGCAAAAGGAAAGCTGAATCAATACGGCTTTGTTTGGTTTCGATTGACAGCAGAGGCCCCGCTTTCCAATAACAGCTTCCAGAAAATATTCAATCTGAATTTGGTCGCTTTATTTTAACAATACTGTGAGCCACCACGTTAATCTTCGGAACAGGTAAGAGCAAATCACACCGTTTGATTACAATTGATCTGGTAACGTTCCATCTGAGACTCGGGCTCCACGAAACCCAAAAAGATTAATGCCAATAGCTGCTTTTTAGGGAATCCTGTGCTGGCTCAGGTGCTGGAGTCAGATGGACAGACATGATTAGTATGTATGCGCTGCGTGAAGTCCTCACACAGCAAACCTCGGGCCATGCACACCATCTATCTCTCAGCATGCCAGGCAGCCCAGGGAGGAGTGAGCAGTTCTTAAATTAGCTGTGGCGAGGTACCAGGAGATCGGTGGGGGCTTTTTCCTGCTGAGTCAGTGATGCTGATACAAGACGAGATGAATGCCAAGGTCAGCATGGCAAACATCCACCAGCTTCTCCTCCCACCACACAGACGCATCCATGCCGCCAGGAGACGGGGAAGACAAACAGCTTATGCTCAGGAATCTGTGACAGCAATTACGTAAGAACTGTCTGTGAACTGACAAGCTGGACGAGGCCATCATAGGCCTTAACATTGCATTATGAAAATACCGAATCGATGAAAATGGCAAAGATAATCTATCCCCCCACCCCCCACCCCTGGGCTGACAGATTAATCGAATTTTCATCCAGATTTGTGTCCGAGTCGTCGACAATTATGAAAACAAGAAAATCAACATTTAAATAATCTTTTGCTTCTTGCCCGTTTAATTCTATGCCATCTTTGTCACCAATCAAACGCTGCTGTTTGTGGCAAATGAAAGCCTCTTCCAACTCAGCCACATGCCCCCCACCCCCACCATTTATCGACTACATTAACCCATTCACTTCCTCAGGGCTCAGATTTTACCACTCCTGGTGGTGTATGAGCACTTTGCATTGCAGCCCCTGCCAGTGGTGTGTGTGAATGGATGAATCCAACTTGCAGTGTAAGGTGCTTTAGGAACTGAAAGGAGGAGATGCAATGAACAGTGAGCAGGGCTTCAGTGTCTTCATTTGCAACAGGCAGGATTGCAACAACCGTCCACTTCCCTTCTACAATGTTTTGTGCTTCACGATTTTTCTTGAACGATTTGTTTGTCAGTTTTGCAGGCAAGGAAAAGAGAGATGACCTTTGATTTAAGGGCTGCAAGATTGGAAATAAGTAGTACTTGCGTAGAATTTTTGTGAGGCACAAACAGGACCAAAAGTTTCCCCCAAAGAAAGTATCACAAAAGATTCAAGCCGATTTTGCGTGGTGAATTATTTTCTTTCCTTTTTTTATTCTTTTGACAGAAGACCGCCCATTTGAAGTAGTACTTATCTGGTTTACTGCTCCCATGACTCAAATCCTTGTGTATAAAAAATGCTTCCTCACCAACATATAGTACCCATGGAAGCAATAATGTCAATCAGGCAGTGGGGATAGTCCCTAATTCACATAATTCAAGGCTTCTCCTGGTCCATTTCCATGAAAAGGTGGTGAAGTTGTATCTGCAGTGAAGTAACAAAGTCCAGTCTGTACAGTGGTCAGTCTGTGTACCTTGGAGGACAGCCTGTTCTCATGCAACCCGAGGGTCCCTGCTTGCAGGTTTCAGCCTTGAGTTCCTAGCTGCTCTAAAGACCTCAGCTTTTTTAGTCTGAGCGAGCGCTGCGAACAGGGAGACAGAAGACAAGAATGCATCCACAGAAATTTGGGCAGCTACAGGAAGTCCCGACCAGTGTCAGAGTAACAGTGAGGTCTCACAGACTGTATCAGCAGTCCTACAGGCAGAAGGGTGTTCACTGGGAAAAACTGCAGTTTATTTCAGATGACGGAGAGGTGTCAGACGTTTGAAGATTGCTCTGATTCCATCTTCAAAAATACAGGTGGGGCTTAAGGGTCCTACAAACATGTCTGTGATACATCAATGTCAGCCAAAGATAGATTTCCATCGTTTTGGATGAGCAGGGTGCAGGGTGCACCCGAATCCCCTCCAACACTCCCAGTAATAACCTTCAAAAATGGTTGGGCACCTGGGCCAAATTTGGTCCAATGGAGCGTCCAATCCAGCCCGCGAGATGATCGCAGGAGGGCATCAAAATGACAACTTCTGATTGCTGATTTGTACAAAGGGGTTCCTGCTATTCTTATCAAAGTTGGTGTCATAACACAGCAAAAGTAACCAAAACAGAACATAGCAGCAGATAGCAGCAATGCCGTCCCACAGAAAAATTGGTTAAAGTGGCCCTATTTTACACATTTTGGATGTCTTTGTCTTCGTATGCAAGTCCACAATGACAGAAATTCATCAA
>JASSRZ010001307.1:0-10421 GCA_032164315.1 Malacoctenus gilli
CTTTAATGAATTGCAGCTCATTGAAAATGCTGCAGCCAGAGTCCTCACCAACACAAAGAGGGTGGAGCACATTACACCTGTGCTTCAATTACTGCACTGGCTACCTGTGCGCCAGAGAATTGATTTCAAAATCTTACTACTGGTCTACAAAGCTTTGAATGGTTTTGGACCTCAATACATCACAGATTCACTCATTGAGTATAAAGCATGGAGACATCTCAGATCCTCAGAAAGACTGTTTACTCACTGTTCCCACTGTTGTGATGGCGACTATAGCTCTGGCGAAGAAGCTGTTCCGTAGTCTGCTGGTTCTGGATTTTAATGTCTGGAATTTTTTTTTCCTGATGGGAGGCAAATAAATAGTCTGTGACCTGGATGGATGGCATCCCTGGCAATTCTGGTGGCCCTCTTCCTCAGTCGGCTATCATCGATGGAGTCCAGGCTGGGAAGTTGTGCACCCACAATGCACTGGGCTGTTTTCACCACACGGGCCAAGTCCCTTCTGTACCCTGCCATATAGCTAGAAAAACAGACTGTGCTGCAGTAGCGCAGAATGCTTTTTTTCGTACTCTTGTAGAACTCAAGGAGAAGCTGTCAGGGGGAACTTGGCCTTTCTCAACCTTCTCAGAAAGCAAAGTCTCTGCCTTTTTCACCAAATGGGAGGTGTTGGTGGTCCATGTGAGATCATGGGTGCTGTGAAGACCCAGGAACTTGACGATGCTGCTTTTACTGCCTGTTTCATGGGCATGGGCGTAATAGTGGTGGACTTGAGGCATGTTGGGACTCCAGCCTGCTGTAAGGACCAGTTGAAAATGTCTGTGAACACGCATACTAGCTGGTCTGTATATGACTTCAGGGCTCGGCCTGGCACCCCGTCAGGTCCTGCTGCCTTTGTGATGTTGATTTTCTTCATCACTGACTTGACCTGATGTTGGAGGACTTGGGTTGACAACTGGTCCATCACTGGTCTGTGGTGTGCTGCCCTTGAAGTCAACAATCAGTGCAGCCAGTAAATGACAAAATAAACCATGCAGACTTTACAAAAGTATTCAGTGTTACATTTTGAGGCTTTCAGTTGGCCAGAAAGTGATATGGAAAAGCACACAACCAGCAGAACTTTGTTTTATCATGTTCGTATCTCCATGCTGTTCATCAGCCTGTGCATGTGACTGTGTCAGCTCTGCCGCCGCAGCGTCAGGCTCCACTGGTCTGTGAAGTGTTCGCTCATACTGTGTTTTCTCTGAAGCCACACAGGTCAGCCCCTCAGAACTGGAAGACGTGTTTCAGGAGACCTCCTCCAATATCTTCCAGATCAACGCCAACGGTAAAAAAATCGCCATTTATCAGTAGAGTAAGTGTGCACATATTGTCAGCGTCTGTCTGTGAGCTGCTGTCTGAATGCAAATGATCTGAACTGAAAAAAAATGGAGAGGATGAACTATGAGGTGAAAATCTAAAGTGTGTCGGTGGATGAGGATTTGGTGTATGTAGACATTTTGTGCTGCCACAAAGGCATTTTCTTCCAATGTGTATGGGAATTATTACTTGTATGATTTTCATGGTTTGCATTTAACTGATTTCAGACGAGACAATAGGCTAATAGCAGCCAACTACAAAAGTCATTTGTAACAGTTTCATTTTGAAGTTAGCTCATCTGATGACCTCACATCCTGTTTTGCTCCTTGCTCGAGATCACTTCCTTTTACCGTCCTTTTCAATCCTCTCAAGTATGGCAGACGTGCTTAGCATGTGCTGAATATGACCAAGAGTCATCTGCTGAGAGTCATCATAGGGGCAATGCCGTAAGTTAATAAATGTGGCATTAAGGATGTTAGGAATATGTAGATTAATAATTTGATAAAGATGGCTTGCATGCTGTTGTGTTGGTTTCATTGTTGCCAAGACGACGGTAGACCAACCAGCGGCTATACCAATTCCTCAATGTCAGGCAATGTTGTGGCGTGTCTGGCATGCATGTAAGTGCACATTGTGGCTGGACCTATATTTCAATTGTCCCCCCGTAGAATATACACGCAAGTGATGGTTATACTGCAGAGTTTTTTTTTACTAATTTCCAACAAGGTGAACTTGTGACTCATCGCTTTCATGTACTTGATTTAGGAGAAGTGTTTGTGTGTCACAGACTGTATCTTTTTGCAAAGATGATATGCAGGGATTGATCCTCCCAGCATGGTCACACTTTAAAAGGCAACTGACAACTTTGCCTGCGCTGTGGACAACAAAAACTCACACCTTTACCCTCTGAAGGTGGCTTCACTGTCCCCCTGTAAGTTGGGAAGAGACGGTAGTGGCACAGGAAACAGAAGTGGGCCAATTAGAGAATTATCGGCTAAGCTAAGAGCTAACCCACACAAACCTGTAATCTGAAGCCTCACCATTGCCATCTCCATGACATTAAATGTGAAAAAGAAAAAGCCATTACCCCGATCACTTGGCCCAGGCTGGATTTCTGTGTAAAAATTGTACTCTTGCAATATTTTCATTTTTCAATATTTTCCGATAGGAGCAGAAGAGAAAGACTCTTCTTTTTCCCAATAAAGGATGGTGTACACAGTCACCGTTAAAGACACTCACTGTCCACTGGACAGCATTTGCAACTGTGTCAAAGTGCTTTGTGGCACATTTATCTGGGATAAATAAAGTATTTTTCTATTCTATTCTATTCTATTCTATTCTATTCTATTCTAAACTGGATGAGAGAATCCAGGTAGGCCAGGTTTTTAAGTCCAAAGAGGAGCTTTAAAGTGATAGCAGGGTTAGCAGCAGGGTGATGATCAACAAAACTGAGCAATCATGGCCAAATGAACCTTAAATGTCATTTGGTCATCAATCACTTCACCCAGATTTCTGGTCCAGTTTTACTGATCCAGTTTGTGGACTGCTGGATCGGACCTCTGTGCGTGCATGCGTGCGTGTGTACAAATATACATGCACGCTTTCATTTGTGTTTAAAGTAAGACATGTAATATCCATCTGTTTCCCCAGTTGTAACACTAGAGAAGAACCTTCAGTCACTGGGAACATCAAGAGATACAGCAGAGCTACGACAGAGTCTGTAAGTAACACAAACACACACACAGACAGACAAATACATATATACACATAGCTGCCAGCCATCTCAAACTGAGTGTCCTCCAGCCTTGGTGGCTCAGCTCAGTGTAGACATAACATTTATCAGTGCTTCACAGAAAGGTTGTTATTTTCTCTTTGTTTCATCGCTCTCTTTCATATTGATTGGTCTTTTTAGATGAGCTGCCAGCAATTACCATATCCCACATTGATGGCAAAGTGTCCAATCTAAGATGATTGCTTCTTTTGAAAATGAATTGCATCCCACTGTGTTTGCTGGCATGTCATCAATTCCATCGAGCATTTTGTATGATCGCCTTGAAAACTTACTGAAAATGCTTGAATTCTTTTATTTTTAACTTCTCATTTAACTTCGGCAGTATTGATGCTGGGTGCAAACAAGCCATTCATTGCCTCCGATGCAAATTTTATGCAGCACTTTGTGTTATTCACCAACTCTGTTTTGAAAGATTGTTCAGGAGGTTTCATGTTTTGAAAAAAATGTAATGGTAACTTTTAGAGCTCATTAACTGGGAGCATTTGTCGTGATTGGTTTTGTTGTTGCCGTCTGTAATAAACTTTCACAAACTGCCGGTTTTTTGGTGGGAGGGTGTTCCACTCAGGTTGGTACTTGGCTTCTCACTGTCTCTTGTGCTTCTGTAAAGCCATCACTCTGGTTGCTCTGCCTTTGCGCACTTCCTCTACAATGCTAATCACCCCCTGTGGTATTCCCGTTCCTGCTCCTCCTTCTTGTTTGGCTGGTTGGCTTTTTCTGTTTTCCTGTTATTTTTTCCCTGTTTTTTGATCTGCCTGGAGTCACAGCAGACCTTAACCTTGGCTGGTTCATGAGTTCATTTTGAGCGAATGCATGATCATATAGATTTTTATTTCTTATTCTTGGAATTCTACAAAATGGTGATCGGACAGGATGGTTTCATAAAACACAGTCCGGGCTCACTCGTTTTTCCTCTTCTGTTATCCTGCTTTTTTTCATTTAAGGGTTGTGGGGGGGCTGGAGCCATTCCCAGCTTTCATTGAGTGAATTTCCCTGGACAGGTTGCCAGTCCATAATGGGTCAAATTATGGAAACAAAAAGTCTTAAACAACACACACGCATGCAGGCACGCGCGCATGCACGCAGGCACACACGCGCGCACACACACACACTGCTGGATTGAGTTGTTTTGCCGGCAAGATGGATCCCACCAAATTGTGAAATCATGTTCCAAATGACATTAAGACGGTTTGTAGGTCCGACCTGAACCTCCCCCACTCACAAAGATTTTGCTGAGTCAAAAAACGGCAAGTGAAAACAGCATTGGCACAGACAATGTGGCAACACACACCTGTATTTCAGCAGCAGAGAAAATCCTTTGACACCATCGTTTCTCGTGCTGTGGAAGAAACAATTCATACTTTTTGGGGACTTGAACTCACGCAAAAAAACATGAAAATGAACTGTTTGAAACTAAACTAAGAAAAAGAACAAACTTTAAAGCGTTCTCAAACAATGCAAATGAAATAGCTTTGACAAATCACTAAAACTGTTTAACAATAAAATAATAATATTAATAATCATCATCATCAACATCAATGAACAATTTGAAACTCTTCAAATAAGGGTTATTAACTCTTAAGCAAACAATTTTTGCAAATTGCAAATTCTCACCCTGTGACACTTAGAGACTTTGCTATTTGGTGCTGGTGTATCAATAGACGCAATCTATGCCTCCTTCAAAATTGATGTGTCCCCTACCCTGTCCCTCCTCTTTCATTATTGAATGACTGAATACACCAGTTTAACCTTTTTACTCTAAGTGTACTTAGAGTCTTTTTTTAGAGTTTGGGATTTTTGAACCTTTTTGCTCTGCCTTGTTATGTTGGCTATCATTTATTCCTCTCAATAGTGAGTGATTTTGGTTGAACTTAGAAAATAGAGACCTTTCAGAGAGCGCAAAACCTTTGTCAAGTAAAAATATCTATATAATCCATTCATTAATTTTTTTCCCATAACTTTTGTTAACCAGCCAGCCAGCCAGCTAAGGCTTTACAAAAACGTAACCTCTTTGACTGAGGTAACTTTTACTTTCTCCTTCCTCCTCCTTCTCCGGCATTTGGGAAAGAAAGAACGTGAACATAACTAGGAAGTGAAGCCTCCATCACACCTAGCCGTTTATCAAGCATAAGAAGTGCCAAGTGGATGCAGTTGAGGGCCTTTTGACAGAATTATATACCTCGCTACATTTGGAACTGATAATAGTTGAGAATGTACGCGCAAACATTAGATGTCAGGATACAATAGAGACACTCAGACAGAAGAAAAACTAAGCTCAAAAGAAAACCAATCAAGGATTTGGACCTTCAAATTATTCTGTTTTAAAAATGTATGATTTTCTTGTGATAAATCACATTATACACCAAGGCTGTTGTTCCTAAAGCTCATAACATGCATTCACTCTGTCAAGGTGTTTTAGGTGATTAGAGCAAGGAACAAAACTGAGATATCAGTGAATGATCCTACTTTGAGACACAACCCGTTCTTTTTAATTCTACATGTTTCTCTGTCAGCATAGTTTTTTGTTCACTTATACTTCTCATAACTAAACAAGCTAACGAAGGGGCTCAACAGTTGCAGTTTTATATAAAAGCAGCATGCTTGAGACATGAGTAATATAGCAAATCGTATGCGTCAAGAAAATGACTGATTATTGAAAATGCGTCTCCTAAAAAATAGTGACAAAAACATATAATTACAACATCCTGAAAACTACATAGAGTTTCTATTCATTTTTCATGCAGTGAAGATATAGGCGATATAGGCTTTAGGTACCATATAATTAACACATAGAAGAACAGCCTTATCTAAAGATCTCTCCAAGATTTAGACAAACAACATTCTTCTGATATCTACATTTTTCAACAACAACCACCGCTGAGTAACTGGCTACTTATAGAAATTGACTTACAGATGTTTGAAAATCTTTGTTATGTTTCATTGTGTCTTTTCTAACAGAGTACAGAACTCTCGGGTGAAATGTATGTATTGTCTAATACATTGTGATGATTGGTGACACATTGCAGCTGAAAATGAAACAGGAAATGGAACCTGAAAATGGTCCATCAAATAATGACTGATATTCAAAAACACCTTAATGAAAGATGAAGGCCAGAGCAAAACTGGAAGAAAGAAAGCAAGGGATGAGAAAAGTTGAGCTTGAAGGTGAAGCTTTAAAAACAGTCTGATGCGCACATCCTAATTGTTTCACTCGTTACAAAGGCTGCTCTTGTCTACTGACATAGATTGTGACATGCATCTTTTCCAATTACCCAACTGATTCTTCTCACTCTGGATGTTGTAACCTCTAAAGTCTGAGCACAGCATACTGACTGCAGCATTCCAAAATGACCCTTTTAGCCCACAGCAAGCTGAATAATTACATTACTGGCCCTTCATCGGCAGCCCGACCACAGTGCTGTGAGGGCCTTCCGACTGCTAATTCAGTCTTTTGGCAATTTTTGCCCTTGCTTGCACCCTCTGCTTGGCACGTAGAGAAACAGGTAGGGGAAAAAAATGCAACAGCCATCTTTCCACATGCAGATTGTGAGTGTGTCGAAGTACTTCGTCCTCCTCCACACTTACACAACATGCAGGAATCACGTTGCCTCTTCAGCCCACATGATTGCTCAGCTTCGCATAGTGCACAGCCATGTGTAGCAAACAGTAGATGTATGTTCCATTGAGCACGCATTTAAATGTCAGACGGAATGCAGAACTACATTGTATGTGCCGAGAAAAATTTCTGCCTCTAATGTTATAATGATGGTCGCCAAGAACTTGAACTGACCAGAACAAAAGTGAATTTGAAAATGAGCGACTGCATCTTAACTCCTACTTTTGGTATTTTGGCTGTCAGGATAGCACCTTTAACTTATACAAACCAAATGTTTGTGTCTTATAAAATTTCAGATCAGTCCATCTTTTTTTTATTATATTATATTTTTTATTATAATTAACCAACAAATCCACACTACCAAAAAAAAGATCCTGCGCTCGGACGAAATAACTTTTCATTATACAAAAAGAGCACAAAGCAGCACAGTTTTCATTTACCAGATGTTTTGCCGAGTGTATACAGCCACTCCGTCACAAGAAGCAAAAACAAAACTTGTTGAGTGGAGCAAGCCTGACCATCATCGCCTTACCACCCCAACACCTCCCTCTGCAGCCAGCTGCTCCTAGACTCCTGGGCTCTCCTTCACAATTACCAGCCTGGTCTCAGAGGAATACTAAACAACATGCCATGCTGGAAAAAAAACACAACAGAGGTGACTGATTGAAATTCACAGTGTGAGCACTTCCAATCTTTTGCATGCTGTTTCTGGCTTCCCGCCTCTCCAACCTGTTGTGGGCGAGGATCCTAACTAGCAGATGTATCACTGTGCAGTGATGCTGTACAGATCCTCTTGGGGGGGGAGGGGTTCCTAGGAACTGGGCAAGCTCTGATTGTTTGGTAAGAGCGTGTCAGTGGTGGGCGGGGCATCTCCTAAATTACAGACTGTCCTTTCAGAGGGAGGGAGGGTTACTTCAGGTTTTGAAGGATTTCCCCAATGTGCCGTCAATGAGCAATAAGCAGAACAGACAATGAAAAATGTTACTGCTTATTGTTCCTGTTGTTTGAAGCTGACCAACAAACCCTTTTGTAGATACAGCTGACTTTCTGGAGGACAAATCAAAACAGCCATGGACAAAACTGATGACACCACATTGCCTTTCTTCTTTCTTTTCTAACCATGGTCATTATTTATTGCATGTTTATTGGTTTTATAACTGCTTCAGCCATCTTTTCAATGGTGGACATTTTGGTCTTTCATACTATTGATTTCACCCAAGTCAATGTGGCTTAAACTGAGAATTGAGTTATCAAGCCAAGACAAATTATCCATCACCAAAATAAAAGATCCAATGAAAACACAATGTTCAATTTTCAAGCTAATATGAAAAAAAATAAAACAAAATGGGATTTAAATCCATAGCAGTTGTACACACAGTTGCACTCTGTTGTCTTTGATTCATGTTGTTACTAATCCAGCAAAGAATGACTTTCATCTTGAATTACATCAAAAGTGCAGTCACTGAAGTTGACAGTACTCAAACTGAATTTGTATATTAACTTGAACATTTTAATGGGGGGGGGGGGATCTGAATAGTTAATGACAGTGAAACTGGCTAAATAATTTGGATTTTGACCACTGACTACCTTTTGCTAATTACACCTAATGTGTACAGTGAACAATTTCGCTTTCTGCAATCCTGACCACAGCTGAGCAGCCAGCCTTCAGCTCAGATGGGGTTGAGTCCACGACAGCAGAGATAGGGGGGAATCGAGTGACTCGAGAGGACGTGACGTCGTGAGTCAGGAACTGGGTGTACTGGGTGAATGATGAGGACAGAATAATGAATTAAGTATTAAAACCAAACAGTAGACATTAAGTTAACACTATAATCGTATTTTATCATTCGAATAAACAGTATATCCTACTTATTACCTTTACTGATCAGCATAATGTCTTCAGTAAATAGTTTACTCAAGGAAGTAAACAGGTACCGCGGGTGAGTCCATTGCTGCTGTGTAGGGGGAGTCACTGAGTCGTGAACGACAGTGGCACGGATAAACATGTTATGTTTCGTCTACGCATCGTTCTGTAGACAGACACATCATGTGCATTAGATAATCTCTCTATCTGCTGTCAGTCAGACTACTAAAGCTGACTTTCAGCTCAGGTACTGAAGCTGAACCCTCTTTGCAGGGTTACCTGGCTGAATGGTTTGGCCGGCGGCGGCTCACTCGCAGACTGTCGCTCGCTGCATGCAGTGTCACACATAGGCGCAGGGTAGAGGTGGATTTAGACAAAAAACAGCATTTCAATTCTTTCCACAGGACTCCTACAGTCAGTAAATGCATATATTTGTTCAACTCTAGTTAGAACAGCAGCATGTCAGCAATAAAATGTCTGTTATCTTATGAGCAGTTTTTCAGTTAGCTTGAATGAATGAATCACTGAACGAGTTAATGGCGATGATGACTCGTGAGACTCGACTCAATAAAGTGACTCACCAGTTTTGAGTCACTGGTTCATGACTTGCACATCACTATTCCATCACAGACTCTTGTACCAACTGTCCAAAAATGTGAGCTTATCTGCAGGTTTTGTCATTAAAAATCAACAAGATTAAGAGGCCTGCAGGAAAGATCAGGCTCATACATGCCCTCATTAGAATCTCTTTTTTAAAAAAATTAAATGTACTTTTTTTTTATTAGTCACCTGTTTCATGTAAAGCACACTGTAGCTGAGTTTTGGAAATTTTTGTGAGTTTTAAGGTTATTGAATATGGATAATTATGTTGCAAAAACATCGCTGCTGAGTAAATCTTAACACTGTAAAGCAGAAAAAGCATGTTGCGTTCTGTAATTTGTCAGTGTTAGTTGGAGCGATACAATGATACAATTCAGTGGTCACTCTATCCCAAGAGTTTGTGATCTTTCAGTGGATAAGACTATTCGTTGTAGAACAACATGTAGTCATTTCTCATTTTCCACACAGTCTCTGGGGAACAGAGGGGAACATTGTGAAGAATTAACTGTCCATCATCTCACAGTAATCCTTCACCGTTGTTGTTGCTTTACAGCTAAATAATGATGCATCACACTGAGGTTTAGCATTTGTTAATCTTTAAGTGTGTGTGTGTATGTGTGTGTGGGTGTGTGTGTGTGTGTCTACATGTACTAATATTGCAACTATGACTCGTGTGTATGCTGCAGAAGGCGTCCTTGTGTTCCTTAATCATAAATTACTATATGCATTATCATGACTGATCCCGTTGGCAGAGCATGTGCTGTATTGTCTCTGTTAGCAGAAGGAGCTAGGTGCATTTTTATTCAATCCACTAATATTTATCAAACGTACTTAGATTAAGCATGCCTCAGACTCAATATCTTCTTCCAACACTTATGGAAGGCAGAATATTCAACACCTAAATCTTTAATTATGTATAGGTAAAGTATCCTTGCAATGGACAGAATATTCTGTTTTGACCAGAAAAAGCAGCAAAGTCAGTCTTCTTCCCTGTTCTCGAACGTTGTAATGTATGATTCCACTCTGCCCCATAAGCAGGACTCTCTTTTCAGTTGTCTTTTCCTGCATCACGACAGCCATGCCCTATTCCTAGCCCACTACACAACCCATTGTATGTTGTCTATGGACTGCTGTCGAGGTTCGTTGGCTGGCTGGTTGGTTGGTTGGTTGGTTGGTTGGTTGGTTGGTTGGTTGGT
>JASSRZ010001310.1:0-10418 GCA_032164315.1 Malacoctenus gilli
GTGTGTGTGTGTGTGTGTGTGTGTGTGTGTGTGTGTGTGTGTGTGTGTGTGCGTGCGTGCGTGTGCGTGTGTGCGCGTGCGCGCGTGCATTTTTGTGAGGACCCCAAATGAGTTTTCTGACCTCGTTTTTTGGAGTGTAGTGAGAATTTGCGTGTTCCTTGTTTTTGTGGACCTCCAAAAGAAAGTTTCAGGCAGCACAGCTTGTTTCTAGGTCAAGCTCGGATAACGGTGGGAGCTGAGGTCAGGAATTTTCTCTTTTTTTCCCCCCCGTCATGGCAGAAATGGCGGCAAATCAGTCTTGCGATGGACCTTGGAAAGATAGAAGTACACAGCGCACACACACACACACACACACACACACACGCACACACTCGAGCGAGCAGGCATTTAACGGGTTATGTAACTCGGAGATCAACTCGGCATTCCACAGCTGGTGCTTTGCTCTCCGCCCTGACAATTACACACACTCCACACAAACAACATCACACACATTCACAAAAAAAAAAAAAAAGACACGCACGAACACTTGTGCAGTGGTGTTGATGAAGAGGAGAAGAACGCTCGTTCCAACCGCAGAAAGTGAAATAGTCCTGTGGTTTGGCGAAAAGACTCTCAAGGAGAAGAAAAAAAATCCAAGAGTGAGTCAACAGAAACTGTTTCTCGAATGTCCCACATTTTACCGACCTCGGAAACAAACGCGAGTGTTGACAATGAAGCTGTGTCTTCAAGAGAATTTCAAATTGTTTTGAATTTTAATTCAAAATGCTCAGTTTTGCTGTTTAAATCGTTTGATGGCGTTTCTTGAGTCAGTGTCAAGCTTGAAACCTGTCACTTTGTGACGTCTCACTCACACTGCGTAAACGTACCGTACCCAAGCGCTGCTGCACACTAAAGTCTTGATGATCTGATTCGTGGGAGTCCAACTACGCTGTGCTTTAACACGCAGTGAAGTCATTCAGTTTGTCTAGCTGGAGTGGAACCAGAGATACATGTGGAACATGTTCCTCTCTAAACACTCTGTCTTTCACACCAAGGCTCAAAGCGTCCACAGCTTTATTTAATAAACAGCGACTCGAGGGCTCAGAGGTCCGAGCGAGTCGTCCTCCAAACCCTCGGCTGACGGGCCCGATGTCACGTTTGCCTCCAGGGCCCAGAGAACTGCTCCACGCTCAACTTCGGTCTGGGGTCCAGCGGTCCCGTCCTGGGGATCTCTGGCTCCGAGCTGGTGGAGGGCGTCAACTACACCTTCAAACTGACCATCAGCAAAGACGGCATGCCGCCCGAGTCCACCACACAGACTGTAAGTTAGTCCCGACCGCGCTCGTCAGTCGCGCCATTTATTGTGAGATTCCACATCTTTTAGTTTCACTCTTTGTTTTCGAACATTTTAACAAGAGCTGCATGAAGGAAACAAACCATAAATCATTAAAATCACTTACTGTTGGTTTTAGCCTGTGATTGAAAGCATGATCACAGTGCGACTGAAGGATTTTGGTGTTTTTTGGGGCAAATAATGTTCGTCGCAGCACACAAAGGTCAATGTGTTCCTGGTGTGTGTTTGCAATTTCTTTGATCTGTTAACGGTGTCTGTGAATGCAACAGGTGCTGGTCCAAAGTGGTCACATTCCCATCGTGTATCTGGAGTGTGTGTCCTGTAAGGCCCAGTCCATCTACGAGGTCAGCCTCAACTCCTACGTCTACCTCCGAGGAAACTGCACCAACTGCCATGGCTTTCACCGAGGGGTAAACACACACATACACACGCGCGTGCGCACACACACTCACACCAAGTCAACCCACAAAGAGGCACTCGCGCTCAATCTGCGTCTCAGCAAAATGAGGTCACTGCACCACAGAAGCAACAATGAAGTCAGCATTTCCATGTCCTCTTGCTCCTTCTTTCTCCTCCTCCTCCTCCTCTTCCTCCTCATTTTCCTCCTCTATTCAGACTTTCCCTGGGATTTCGATGCAGGCAGTTGTGTGTGTGCGCGTGCGTGAGAATGAGGTCATCACGCCAACGCAGCCAGACCGATTATGTTATGTCCAAACTTACATGCGGGAACAATTTGAAAGACAAAACATTTGTCGAGTCATTTCGACTGCTCGAACCAGCTGACTGCCTTCATGTTGGCTGCAGCCTGGCTCATAATTACACCGTCATTCAGTTTTCCACCCATGACCACGCGGCACATTTACCGTACATACATTATAATAAAGGAGAAACACATCTTGGTGAACTAAGTTTGTTATTACAGTGACTCGATTTGGAATTTAAAAAAACAACTGTTCGTTTGCCAAGCAACACAACCTGTTGATTTAATAGAGTCCACGAAAGTATTGAGGATTTGAAATGAGACGGAAACTTTTTTACGACACTGAACAGATTAAATCAAATATGAAGGCAGCGAGGTGGGAGTGGGACTTCATCTCAGTTTAATTTGAGCTTTGGGAAATATTCCTAAAAACATCGAAGTGCCCTTAGAGGACTTCATGGCGAGGAGATGCAAAATTACAAGTCGCTGCTGAATGGCAGCAGCCAGTGGAGAGAAACAAATATCACGCCTTTTTTCCATAACATATTCAGATTATTGCAGTGCTTGGATTCAATCGATGTTGTTCCTGTTCCCATTCGCTGAATGTGTAATAACTTTGATATGTTTTCTTTCACCGGACACTGAATGTCAAAAAACCTCCAGGACTAACCGATGGACTCTTACTTGAATGAAATGATTTATCTTGGATCAACAGGGTTTTTTTCTACTTGAATTATCACGTTTGAACAAATGTTTTTAGCACAAACAAAGGGAACAGACTGAAATTTAACACCTGAACTCCCAGTTTAAAGCCACAGGTACATTTTTAAACTACCGTATTTTCCGCACTATAAGGCGCACCTAAAAACCTCCAATTTTCTCAAAAGCTGACGGTGCGCCTTATAGTCCGGTGCGCCTTGTATATGGACCAATATTGAGCCGCAACAGGTCTCGCAACTACGGTAAGCAGCCGCCAACTTCAAGCGCGCGGTTCATGCTGGGATATGTGACTGCGCGAGGCGGTGGCGACCGAGCAGCGCCAGTGTGAGCGCGGCGGGGGCGACAACAGAGAGCGGGTAGCTCCTCTGCAGCGGGGCCGGCTGCAGCGGGGCCGGCAGCAGCGGCGGCGGCGCATTGAAGGTGCGCCTTATAATCCGGTGCGCCTTATCGTGCGGAAAATACGGTACTTGCAAACCTTCGTTTCCCTCCTGTAAATACGGATGTTTCTTCGTGTCCAAAGATTGTTCAATATTTACCCAATGATACGTGCACAGATCTTTGAACCAGCACATCTGAAGCTCACGTTCATAAGGGCAAACATCTCAGAAGTTCTTAAACATTTCCGTGTATAAAAAGTGTAATAGAAGCAATTTGTTCAATCTAAAAACACCCTCCAACAATCAAAGCTGGAAACTTCCAGTTTCTCTTTCTTGACGCCAGAATCGGTCACGTGTTTGGCAAGAAGTGCCTTTCTTTATCAGCTTCAAATATATTCAGCAATTTAGGGAAAAGACAACAAATTTCTGAAGGGAAGCACGCTGTACCGAATCATTACAAAGGCTTTGGTGGAGAGTTGAACTTGAAAGTCCGTCTCCTGCTCGGTCCTTCAGCGCTGGAGCGCCGTGACGCAGCAGAACGAGACTCTGGTCCTGGACTCCTCCTCCACCACCACGGGCAGCGACGGCATGCACCTGGTGCTGCGGCAGGGCGTCCTGCGCCACAAGGACCCCTACATCTTCACGCTGCACGTGACCGACAGCAGCTTGGACGGCGAGGGCGCCGCCTCCATCACGCTGCGTCACAACACGCCCCCGGCGGGCGGCAAGTGTCACCTGAGGGGCGGCGGCGACGCCGGGGCGGAGTACGTGCTTGGAGACGAGGAGGGCTGGAGGATACGGACACTGCTGGACCGCGTCCACTTCAACTGCTCGGGTAGGACAACGGGGCCCGTTTGACTGTCCCATTCGTCACCTTTCACCGCGACCGCTGTCCTCTCTGATGGCGCCCTCCCTCCGTCCACCCTGCAGGTTACCGCGACCGCGGGATCTCCGAGACGCCGCTGCTCTACAGCCTGCTGGCGACGCGCTGCAGAGACGACGACTGCGAGGAATTCTGCGTGTACAAAGGCAGCAGCCCCGAGCACTCGGCCTTCCTGCCTCCGGGCTTCGGCGCCGCTCGATACCGCGTAGCCGTGTCCATCACGGTGGAGGACCACCAGGGAGCTGCCATCATCGCACAGAACAAGTAATCAAGTTTGACTGGGCCTTAAGGCCGTCGAAGGCCTGTGAGAAACAACAGAACCTGCACTACTGTCTGCATCTACATCCTGCATCCAATTTTTGTCCTCTAAACTCTGATTTGTTTGTTTATACATTTTTAAGAATGACAAAACTTCCTAAAATGTGCTCATACAAGTTGGACACACAGTCCTCATCGATGATGTGTCGTGTTTTGTGTCCAGGACCATTGAGGTTGGACTCCCCGATCCGCCTCCGGAGTTCAGCTCTCTCCCCCATTGGCTGTCCGAGCTGACGGACAGCAAGCTGAAAAAGCTGCTGGAGCAGGGCGACTCGCAGAGGGTGCGAGAGTTATCGCTGGCCCTCATCACAGTCCTGAACGAGGTGAGCGGGGCCGACGCGTCCTTCGCGTCAAGTCGTTGGCTATCGACCCCCGGCGCTCGTCAGCAAATAACCCGAGGCGTTATTGGGGGTGTAATTTCCGCAGTACGAGCAGACCAGAGAGTTGTCAAAGTTATCCCTGAAGGAGCGAAACTACCGAGTCAGAGTCCGCAGCAACATCACCAGAGCTCTGACGGCTTTAGACCTGACGACCGTCAGCGACATCCAGCAGACCTCCGCCGCCCTGGCGCAGTGCACGGTGAGCGGCGCGGAGTTGAACATAAAAGAAAGGGCGTGAAAACAACACGGGAAGCCCACGACGTGAGCGGGTTGTGACTGTGTGCTCTTGCAGGCGGTGAGCCGGGAGTTCATCTGTGAGGAGTGCCAGAACAGCACTCTGAACAAGCTGGAGTCCATGCTGGAGATCCTGCAGACGGACACCAAGCAGGGCACGGTCACTCCCACCGAGATCGGCGACAACATCCTGAACATCATGGGTGAGAGAAAAGCCCGTCGTGTTGCTAAATGTCAGCATTATGGCGGTCAGCCATTGCTGGCTTTCAGTTCTCTTAAAAATGTCCCCTTTTACTGGCGGACAAAAAATAAGAAGAGAAGCAAAAACAAGCGTTTTTGTTCACTCAGCATGTCCTTATTAAAATTACAAAACAATGTTTGCGCCTCCAGCTTCAACTGCATAAAAAAAGACTATTTTAGTCGCATTATTTATATTATAAAATGGGAAAAAGTGAGAAGACGATAGCCAAGAAATTCCTCTTCTCTCAGCACAGAATGACATGACTGCAGGCAATGATTTTTTTTACTTGTTTTAGTATCAAAGTTTGTTGTTAAAATTAATTTGCATTTTGGATTTGACGGCTTCTTGTGTCCCTTCGAGAGGCCTCTGACCCTGGATCAGGAGTCACTGACCCCAAACAGGAAGCACAGAATAAAAGATGGTTGTTCGACAATAATCCACTGAAAAGTTGAAGCCGAAAAAAGGGGCAGAGACAGACTACATTATTTTGCAAAACACAAGTTATTCTGACATTTTTTTTCCTTTTCTCGGCGGTCTTATTTTAAATCTCCTCCGTCTCTCCAGGTGATCTCATCCATCAGGTCAGCCAGTCGGCGACTTACTACGCAAACCTCCAGCCCGCTTATGTGGATATACCTCCGACGCCATCGACCTCCTCCTCCTCCTCCTCCTCGTCCTCCTCCTCCTCCTCTTCGTCCTCCTCCTTCTCGTCCTCCTTTTATACCTCCTTGGGCGAAGAACAAGGAAACAGCCTCTTCGAGGCCCCGCCCTCCTCGCTGGAGCCGCACCCGCTGCACGTGGCGGCCAAGGCCTACAGCCTGTCCTCGGTCCTCATGCTGATCCTCATGCACGCCCGCGTGCTCAACGAGGAGCCGCTGGTGCTCCGAGGGGTCGAGATCGCTGCCACAGGAAAGCTGGCCGACCCACAGAGTCTGCTTTGCTACCATGGCAACAACAGCCCAGGTTTGCATCTGGCGTCTCATGAGCTGATGAGTTATGTTCCTCCCGGTGATAACTTTTATTAAGTCATGATCTGTGGAGAGCCGTGCACCATAAACCAGGCCGAAATGAGCGCCGTCAACATGTCATTTGGAAACGACGTCTTTAATCCCCCGTGTTTCCGCTTCCCTGCGTTTCCAGAGTGCCAACGCTTCTCCATCCCTCGAGCCTTCAACACGAGTCTCGGCCGAGCCGCTGCAGGAAACGGCGTCATGCAGCTGCTTTTTCAGGTAAAAACGTCTCAAATAAAGGAGAGTTCAACTTTTTTTTTTCCTGCAGGTCATCGGTAAAGGACTCGGCGTGATGAGAGCTGCTCTCAGGGTCGCAGCAAACACAGAGACAGCGTCTCAGGAGGGGTCTTCTGCTTCTCTTCTGACTGTTTCCGCATGAGCTTTTTACTCCAAGTGACTTTTGGAGGCTGTTGGTCGGATTGAGATGTGTTTCTGGGGTGAGATCCCACCTCCTCCCAAAGGGGGAGACGAGCACATTGCTTATTGTCGCTGTTCTGTGATTGGGTGAGAGTGGCGAACAGTTTGAAGTCCTGCTGAAAGCTGTGAAAATGTGCTCCCAAAGTAAAAGTCCTTCTATTCCAGTCTCAGCGACTGCACCTGTGCCCCAGTTTTTGCGACCGTAATTACTCAGAAAAAAATCTATAGTTCTTTCCTGTTATTTTTTTTACTTTGTGGCAATTTTGCAACAAGTGATTTTAGTTTTTCATCACTGGCTGCTTGAAGACTCTCCACTTTTGAGGTCGTATTCCTCTTTTTATTCCACTTCTACTGCTGCTCTCAGACGGATGAGTTTTGTCTCTTTTTCTGCAGTCCAACTTTTTTATAACTTATATTTTTTATTCGTGTTTTTTAACCAAATATTATTCTAATTGTATTCATTTTAATTTTCCCCCAAACATATTTCTGGTTTTATCTTTACATTCATTAATTATACATTTTTTTAATGTTTATTTTCTTAGTGTTTTTATTTTTTTTATGCGTTTTGGAAAACACTTTGCGTCCAGTGTATAAAATTCATACATAAACAAACCTGCTTTACCTTCGTTATGCCTCCAGTTTGCATAATACTCTCTCACTCTTACTCACCCTCTCTCTCTCCCTCCTCTCCCCCTCCTTCGTCTCCCCAGGTGGAGTCCAACCCGTTCCCCTTCAACTATGTGGCCAATTACACCGTGTCCACCGAGGTGGCGTCGATGGAGTTCCGCACAGAGAACGGCACCCAGATCCCCATATCGGGCCTCGATGACAGCCAGGCCATCACGGTCGCCGTAAACAACGGCACCAGCGGGGAAGCGGGCGCCGAGGGCTCCGGCGGCGGCGCCGGCGGCGGGGTCCCGACGGCCGGACCCGTTAACGTCAGCCACTGTGACTCGGTCATCGTCAACGTCAGGACGGGAAACAGCAACAGACACGCGGGGCTGTTCGTGCAGCTCAATTTCACTGCGATGGAGGGTGAGCGTTCACACTCATCACACCAGGAGCTCCTTCTGTGCTTTTGTGACGCATTCAATCAGCCGTGATGCAGCGATTCACTGTCAGGGATCGTTGAAGGGGGAGTTCGGTGTAATTCAGACTCACTTTAGTCTCGTTATAATCAAAGGAAACAACCGGAAATCATATATTATGATGATGGGTCTGCATTCAGTGGCAGGATGAAAAGAGTCGGACTGTCGGTGTTAGATGAGCACTTATCATTTATGTGATCTGGAAGACCTCATTTACTCTGAATAGTCGAGATCCATTAAAAAATTAAAGTGAAACGAGTGAGACGCTGAGATGGACGTTCAGCAACTTCAGTTGTGATGGCATCATTTCAGCTTTACTCGCCTTTACTTGGCTCGACTCTACTTGGTTGCGAACGTTTATTAATACAGCGACAGACTTGAAGTGACGGAAAGTGATGCGTCGGTTTACCTCCAGCATGAAGCTTTATGTGTTGGTAGAGAAGATATACAACATGTGGTTGCTGGTTATTGAAACATGGCAGGTTTGATCCTTTTGAAGGGGGTAGTTGCACACAGCTCAATCTGTTCACAACACTTCCTAACCAATCTGTAGTTAACAGTGCGTACAGAACCTAGTAGTTGGCGCTATTACCTGAAAAACCCCCTCCGAAAAACAGAGTGGAGTCATGTCAAGCAGGGCCAAGTGGGTGCTCGTGAAAGAGCCTCAATAAGAAGCCTGACAGGAGGCCAAGGTTGCCTCTTTATTTACTTTTCCGAGACGATTTTCCTTTTGTACTTCTGGTTGCGCTGATGCCGTTTCATGATGCTTTCCCTTTTTTTCTTCCCACCAGATGGAAACATGAAGGACAAAACCCGGAAAGACGAGGAGGAGCCGCACATCACCGCCTACCTTCACTCCCACGAACAGCCCAACGAGTTCAACTACAGAGACACGAAACGGATCACACTCGCGATGACCAGAGGACAAAACCTTGATCACAGGAAATACACCTTCTTCCTGTCTCCAGAGTAAGACGAAGATGTATTTATACGATATGTTTTACTGACTGGAGTCGCTAAATGCTTCGCACAACATCTCAAAGATCCAAAGTTTTATTTATTCTCTCGATTTTGATGCAACATTGAGTCGAAGAGCTCGTATTTGTTGAGTCTTCATGCTTCTCACTTCCTGTGTAACTCTCATCCGTTACAACAGGTCCTACGATACGACTCTGGACTACTTCATCAATGTGAGCGCGCCCTGCCGGCCCGACTCGCCGTCCGGGGGCGTCCGCCTGGAGGTCGGCGTGTTCGCCTCCCTGTGTCAGTACTTCAGCGAGAGCGAGAAGCAGTGGCGGACGGACGGCATGGTGCCGCTGGAGGAGACCAACTCCAGCAGAGCCGTGTGCCGCACCAGGCACCTCACGCCCTTCGCCGCCGGGCTTTTCGTCCCGACGAACGCCATCAGCTTCAGCGTGCCGGTCAGTGACACGCGGCGAAGCCGTCGCATGTTTGTGCAGAGTTTGAAACCAGATTTGAAACCTTTTTCCTCCTCTTTTTCCTGCAGAAACGTTCGAGTGCACCGAGCCTGGTCGTCCTGCTGGTGTGCGTGTTGGGGCTGCTGAGTTACGTGGTGGCTGCCGCCATCCTGCACAAGCTGGATCAGCTGGACCTGCGTCGGGCCGGCGTGGTTCCTCTCTGCGGCTGCGATGGACTCTTCAAATACGAGATCCAGGTCAAGACGGGCTGGAGCCGAGGGGCAGGTGAGAGCAGCACTCAATCATCCAAATTATGCAGCCGCATCGACATGCAGGCGAGGCTGTTTTAGGGAACGCTTCCAGAGAAGTGACTGATTCTGCAAGCGTTATCTTGTCATTTACCGTATTTTCCGCATGATAAGGCGCACCTTCAATGAATGGCGTATTTTAAAACTTTGTTCATATATAAGGCGCACCGCATTATAAGGCGCATAGGATAGATGCTACAGTAGAGGCTGGGATTACTTTATGCATCCATTAGAAGGAGCTGCGCTAAAGGGAATGTCAACAAAACAGTCAGATAGGTCAGTCAAACTTTATTAATGGATTACAAACCAGCGTTCTGACAACTCCGTTCACTCCCAAAACGAATAAACAGTTTTCTTTACTTGGCGCAGGTCATCTTGCTGCTTCCTCCACTTCCACACCATTGATTCGTTAATGTTAAATTCTCTCGCTGCTGCTCTATCCCTATGTTGCACTGCATGAAAGATCGCCTTGAGTTTAAACTGCTCACTCCCCGGCTGGCCACGGGCGGTGGCGGCGGCAGCGCTGCAGAGGAGCTACCCGCTCTCTGTTGTCGCCGCTGCCGCGCTCACGCTGGCGCTGCTCGTTCGCCACCGCCTCGTGCAGTCAAATATCCCAGCATGAACCGCGCGCTTAAAGTTGGCGGCTGCTTACCATAGTTGCGAGACCTGTTGTGGCTCAATATTGGTCCATATATAAGGCGCACCGGACTATAAGGCGCACTGTCCGCTTTTGAGAAGATTGGAGGTTTTTAGGTGCGCCTTATAGTGCGGAAAATACGGTAGGTCAACCACCCTCGAGAGGGGCCCCGACAACCAAGTTCTGGTCACTTAGATTTTATGATCGAAACAGGAAAGTCAAATCTGAGACTGTAAAGTCATTCGGGGTCAAAATTTCAGAAGTGTGTTTTGGTTTAATTTGATTCGAATTAGTCAGTGTGATCCTGAAGATGGATCTCCAAGAAAAGAGACATTCCTCCGATGGGGAAGCTGC
>JASSRZ010001311.1:0-10417 GCA_032164315.1 Malacoctenus gilli
TCATTTGTCTTAAAACATTCACTTAAGAGGTCCCACATGTATGGAAAACCTTCTGTTTTTAAGCTGTACATAGTGAGAAATACAAGAATAGACACACACACACACACACGCATGCACGCATACACACACACACACACACACACACACACACCTGAACTTCTATCTTTCGTCGTTTGTCTTGAAACATTCACCCAAGAAGTCCCACAAGTATAGAGAACTTTCTGTTTTTAAGCTCCACATTGTGAGAAATACAAGAAAAATACACGCACACACACACACACACACACACACACACACACACGCACACACACACACACACACACACGCACGCAGATGACGAGACATTTTCATGCATCAGAGTACAATGAATTTTTCAGGATCCTGGAATCACCGGTTGTGCTCCAGAGGTTTCCCAGACAAGACGGTTGATAAGCCGCTCAGGCGATGGCAATCACAGAGCTCAGCCAGCCGTCCCCCCCCCCGTGTAATGTATGATAATGGGCCTGTCGAATATGTAAAGCTGCTGTTGTTGGGGAACTTGGCCCGTGACCTTTTTCGTGGCTCGCAAAGGGACGCCGAACTTCTATCGTAACGCCGCGGAGCGGGAGGATGTCGACGTTCACCGAGGAGAGCGAGGGACGAGGTCGGACTTTGAACACGTGACGTCGTGAAGAAGACGAATTAGCGCGAGGGACTCGCGTTAACCGCAGTGGATCGTCTGAGTTGTTGCTGAGAGCTTGATGCGTTTTATCACCCTGTCAGGACCTTTTCTCCTTCTCCAGTTACAAACACACACACACACACACACACACACCAGCCTACAAACACAAATAAAGTGACTTTTTTCCTGCTGCATTCGGCAGTCCCAAAGCACTTTACACTGCCTGTCATCGTCACCCAGGAACACGCAGCAACACGCACACTGACACTCTGGAGGACAAAGGACCGGGACTCAGCGTTTGGCTCGAGGACGCTTTGGACGGACAGGAAATAACAAACAACCCCGAGTCAGTCCAAAACAGACGCGAAGCCCGGACACGGACGGTCTTTCAGGTTGTTTCGTTGCGTCCGAACACCAGAAAAACAACCGATAGATTGATCGTTAAGCTTCTTTTTCCGACACAAAGAACTTTCAAAGAAGTTTCAAAGCTGAAAAAATTCGTTCGGTCTCACGTCGTGAACTCGTGTCAAGAAGCAATTAAACCAAGACACACGAAGCATGTTGAGGGCTTATCTTATCCTGCGCGGTGTAAAGCAAAGGCAGCCGACGATGCCCAGAAATGAATTATCCGGCAAGTTATTCCCCATAATTGTGCGGCGTGTTTTCCTTTAATTACGTCGGTAGTTTGGCACAAAGCAGCTGACGATAAGCGCTCCGATGGAACGATTAAACGCAGGAGGAACAGGCGGGCTTTGTCGAGACCCCACAAACTGGAAAATTAGAAGCCAGATCTTTTAATGACTTCATAATTATGCGCCAAGCTCAGCTGCTCGTTGGCGTTGACCGGGGAGACGCTCCAACTAAATGTTTACATCTTTTCTCCCCAAATTGGCCGCGCGTCTCGTCGAATTTGGGTTCACCCGAGTTCAGACCTTGATCCGGCGCGGCGGCGAACTCAGCCGGGGCGTCGTGTAAAATTCATGGCAGACCAGAAACGGAGAGCGGCGGGAGGAACGGCGGAGCACTTGTTTAACCTTCGGCGTTCGCTTCGGGAGATTGTTTCCAGTCCAGGTGGTTCGCTGCGTTTGCAGTCGTCACCCCGACAGAGCCGCGTGCTCAAAATTGAGTCTGTGTGCGCGTTGGAAACCGGAGCTCGCCCTCCTCTCCCGGAGAGAACGGAGGCGGCGGTGTGGGGGAGGCGAGCGTCTTGGCATTACATGACGACTTCCCACCCGGGGCCCCGGGGGGGCCGAGGATCCCGGTTTCTTGGCCATCGATCGGGGATCGCGTGTCGCGGCTCCTGGATGCGCCGCGCCAGCCCCTGACGTGCCGCTTCCAGGCAGGAGGCGGGGGCTCGGCCCCGCCGCTCGCCGCGCTCTCTCGCTCTGACCTTGTGGCTTCTGAGCGCGGAGCGGCGGCGAACCAGGAGGTGAAGAAGCGGCTCGTTAGCAGGTTTTTTCTGCTCCGTGGTTATTGGACGTGATCTGAGCGTCTGAGTCTGGCTCGATCAGGGTTTCTGGTGAACTTTTGGAGCTGGTTTTGATCTGGTTTCGGTCCGTTTTGTTGCTTCGTTTCGGGGTCTGGATTCGGACTTCTGAACTGGATCCACTGACTTCGTCGCACGCTCGACTCCGCTTTGATTTGAGGCTTTAAACGTTGACTCCTGGTTGGTTTCTGGTTCATTTCTGGAGAATTATTCGAATGGCTCGAGTTTCCTCACGCCGAAGGAGGCGGCCAACGATCAGCCACGCTTACCGAGGTTTCTTTTTCCTTTTCTGCGGCCGGTCCTTAAAAGACACCAAAGTTTTGAGCTTAAACGATGTCAAAAGTTCAAGAGAAACTGCGAAACTACCTGCGTGGAGTCCTTAAATGCGTCCACTGGCGGCCAATTCGGAGAAACGCTCTTATTTGCCACCACCAAAAGGAGTTGTTAGTGAGACTTTGTCCCCCTGCAGACGTGTTTCTGTGCGCACTAACCTTGGGCAGGGAAACAAACGGAGAAATAGCATCAGTTTCTGGCCATTTAGCGGCTCCTCAGGAAGCTGTTAAGTAAGAGGGTGTTATTTTACAGCCGTTTCCATCAGTGGAGCTCTTTTGGCTCCGAGCTGTGTCACTGCCACTTAAAGCAACAGGCGCCCGCTCCTCCTCCTCCTCCTCCTCCTCCTCCTCCTGCTTCTTCTTCTCCCTCTCCTCTTCCTGCTTCTTCTTCTTCTTCTCCTTCTCCTCCTTTCTTTCTCCTTTTCTTTCTCCTCCTCTTCTTCTTCTTCTTCTCCTCCTCCTCCTCCTCCTCCTCCTGTTTCTTCTTCTTCATTATCTTCTTCTTCATCTTCTTCTTCTTCTTTCTTTCTTTCTCCTCCTCTTCCTCCTCCTTTCTTTCTCCTCCTCCTGCTGCTTCTTTTTCTTCTTCTCATTCTTCTCCCTCTCCTTCTCCTCCTCCTCCTCCTCCTCCCCCTCCTCCTCTTCCTCCTCCTCTTGCTTCTTCTCCTTCTCCTCCTCCTCCTTCTCCTTTCTTCCTCCCCCTCCTCCTCCTCCTGCTTCTTCTCCTTCTCCTTCTTCTTCTCCTCCTTTCTTTCTCCTCCTTTCTTCCTCCTCCTCCTCCTCTTGCTTCTTCTCCTTCTCCTCCTTTCTTCCTCTTCCTATTTTCCTCTTCCTCCTCCTCTTGCTTCTTCTCCTTCTCCTCCTCCTTCTGCTCCTCCTGCTCCTCCTTCTTCTTCTTCTTCTTCTTCTTCTTCTTCTTCTTCTTCTTCTTCTTCTCCTTCTAATGCGTGGTGATTAGGAGGGATAATTAGCTCCATTTACATGTAAATGTGATTGATGCTCGTCCGACAGAGCCGGGCTTCCTTTAAGCCGCCGCCGCCGCCGCCGCCGATCTTGTTATAATCTCTCCATAATATTTGGATCCTTCATCTGAAGTTCCCCTAATTAAATGATCACTCGCAACAAGTAAACAATTGGGAATGATGATGACGCTAATTAATGACGGCTGAACGCCGCGAGGCGGAGCCGCGTGGAGACGCGGCGCCGCGGCGTCGACCGCTGCTCATCAGAGGACTTGATTATGGCGGCATCGCGAGGAATCAGCCGAGCCACCGCAGCCCTGCGCGCCGCCTGAAAGGCCGCAGGCTTAATTGATTAAGGCCGCCGTCCGCGATATCGACTGCCCTCATAAGAATCTCAAATGAACGCTGGGGTGAAAATGCCACCGCTCGTTAAAATGTGAGCGCGGGGGGGGGACGCCGCCAAATGTCAAGACAAAGCCAAGCGCTCTCAAAACAAGAGGACCTTTTGTAAACAAGACGCCGCGGACGCCATTTTCATAAAATCTTGATTGTGTTTGCATGATTTTGGGACATAATCAACATGCGGCGCCTTCACCCCGCCGCGCTGCTTAATTCTGTGCGGAGCAGCGGTGTGAAGGTGCGGCGGGGGGGGGAACGTCGGCCGCCCTCGTGTCGAACATGCCCCGTGGTCAGGTCGCGCTTCGGCGGGGGGAAACGCCGTCGGACTGCTCATTAAAACTCTGGCGCCGAGCCCGAGGGGCGCGTGTGCGGCGGGTGCGAAGCGTTTCGCCGAAGGTGTCGGGTCGGAGGTCTGGCTTCGGGTCTGACGCGGCGGTCGCTTCCCCCGGCGGGCCGTGATGAACCTCGCTTTCGGTCGCGCTCGCCGCCGAGTGTCGTGACGCGCGGCGACCTTTGAAGGGCCGGAAATGTCAGAGCTGTGAGACTGTTTTCCTACGTGTAGGAACTTTTATTGGACTCTTTGAAAACACGGATTTTAACCGGGGAACTCGTCGAAGAGTTCGAATCAACCGGCTGGATATTTACTCAGATCTTCACGTTTTACCTTCATGTTTAAGGTCAAAGTTACTTCGACAGGAGAGCTGCAGAGACCGCTGAATACACAGAAAAGTACCTCATTAGCTTCTTAAAACTACGATGAAGAAGTAGAGCTCGGCCGGAATCGATCGTCCTCGTGCGTGTGAAATATATCGGGAATCGCCGTTGACAACGCGTAGAGCGTCGTTTTCGGCGTGCCGCTCGGCTGAAGACCCCCGTGATGCTGTTATACATGTTCCCCGGCGGGCGCGGCAGCCTGTAATTCGCCCACTTCTGTCAGAGTAAACACGTGTACGCGGCGAAGATACCGAGCTGCAGGCGCTTTCATGCAGCACACTAATTGACTTATTTCTCGGGGAGGCCTTGTTGGAGCCCCCATGTGTCCTCGGCGGGGGGTCGCCGCCCCCCGGCGCCCCCCCCCGCCAGGCCTTACTGCAGGATTGAGTCCTAATTATGCAACAGCAGGGAAGCGTGCGAGGAAAAGGGAAGTTAATGGCTCTGTCGACGGCACAGGAAGTCGCTACCGAGGTGCTGTGAAGGCTGCAGTCCCACCAGCCAGAACATAATGACCACCCTGATGGTCCAGCAGACCCTTTAGGACCTGCATGAGGAGCCTCCATCGAGCTGGTTGGTCCTGCACATCCCACAGATGCATGGCGAAACCAGAGGCTCGCCTTCTTCCCTGGTGTGATCCATTTAAGCCCCGCCCACTGACCAGAGCCGACTTCTCTCGCTGTCCCCTCGTTCTTCCAGCCCTCAGGGTCAAAGCTCCCCTTTTTGGTGCCCCCTTGGTGGTGGACTGGGGTCAGCACGGACTCGGGTACCGATAAATTCTGCCCCCTGCAGGTTTGGAGGTTAAATACCGATTCTGTCGCAGATAAATGAAGAGCAGATAAGATCCGCGTTCGCTGCTTCGAGCGCAGCAAATCGAGCTGATGATAAAACATGCAGGCGGCGTGTTCCTGGGGCCGAATCCCCCCCCCCCCCCCCCAAAAAAAAAAAAAGATACCGGAGAGGCTGCGATCAGAGAGAAGGCGAAGCAAAGCAGGAGGAGATAAGCAGCAGGTGAGAGGCTGCAGATGAAAGTGAGGGCAGAATGTGCGAGGAACACGGAGGCGACGGTGCAGCTTTGTAAAGATGTCTGTAACAAAAGGGGGGAGGGAGGAGGGTGGGGGGGGGGTAGGTGGTCTGTTTGGCAGCGTCGGGATTCCTCACATGTGACAATGACAGTGAAGCATCCAGGTGAGGAAGGAGGAGGAGGAGGAGGAGGAGGAGGAGGCGGGCGGATTCTGACCGAGGCAACATCAAAGCGGAGCGAGCGGCGAGACGGGAGGAGACTTCTTCTTTGGTCTTCTTCCGAGCAGATAAAACGCCGGCTATCTTCAAAAGATCACTGAAGCGACGACGCGACGATACTTGTCCAACAGTAGTCGTCGCTGCTTCCTGATCATAGAGCATCTTCCTCCCTCTAACGTCCGATTAAAAGAGCTCCCGTCTGAGATCCAACAGTCGACCCGTGGTCCGTTTTCTGAGGTCAGACCTGGACCGCCGGAGATACCGGGACCCTTTTATCCGAGTTCCGCCCTCGGTCGCAGAAGCTTTGTTTCCCCAAACTGCAGCGACATTTTTAACGCCGTTACCGCCCCCTCGAGAGCAACATTTACTCTCTTTTTTTCCCCCCCTTTAATCCAGAAAACCTGATGCCAGCTGATAAAGATGCTTCAGGTTCAACGCTGAGGCGTTCAGGCGCTCCTTGATTTGTCACGTCGCGGCGTGGATGAAACTCCCGCCGCCGCCCCCCCCCCCCCCCCCCACGTCTCGCCTTTAATTAAAGCCAGCGAGAGGCCGCTCCGCTTTTCTTCAGGTGCACGCTGTTTGTCTTTAACCCGCACCTTAAAAATACATTATTCAAAGCCAAGCGAGATTGCATTAGCCCGCCGTGTTTACCGCCAATATGAGCCCGTGGCTAATACGCTGTGACGATCACACGCGCGGCACTTTATTTAAAAAATAGGGAGGAGGAAAAAAAAACGGGGGGGGGGGGGAGAATTGCCCTTTGAGGGCCTGATGGATGAAAAGTAAATGAAAACTGAAAGTAGAAGAAGTGCGAGATGAAAAGGCTGGAGGTGTCGAGGCGTGAGGGAGTTAAAACACACACACGCACACACGCGTGCGCACACGCACACACACACACCTGTGCGGGAACAAACAGCATCCGAGCACTTCTCACAAGACAGAGCGACGCACTAACAAGCCCGCCGAGCGCCGCGTTTCTCCACCTCTCGCTGTTTCCCGTTCATTCGGGGTGTCAGACGCATCCGTCCGCCGCTTTCGCCCGGGTTTTCGGCTGCCTGGAGATGAAAACCCTGCTGGGCGTCATCGCAGGACTGGCATCCGCGCCATCGCCGCCGCCGTCGCCGTCGCCCGCTTGAAAAACGCGCCGTCGCGAGCTGGAAAAGGAGAGTTCAAAGCGAGGCGCCGCTCTCGACTAAACGCATCAACTCTAAATCAGAGCGTCCGCAGGGGATTGATTAGTTGATACTAATGAACTCCCGCCAACATCTCTCAGCGATGAAGGTCGGCGTGAAGAGGGCGCGGCGGGACGCCTCGGTTTAGCCATCAACTATTCCGCCGAACTCTTCTTCACTTTCAGTTTTTTGCACCTTATCGCAAAATTCTGGCGGCGGCGGCGGCGTCTCCGTCCTACAGACGAGGAGCGGCAGGAGGCGGAGGAACGCCGACGTCACTCCTCCAAACGACCCGACGAGGAGATTTTAACGCGGTTACAAATGAAAGTCTGAAACGCTTCCTCCGAAATGCTGATCAGGAGCCAGTGAAGTAATGAAGTTCGCCGATGAGCTGCCTCCCCCCCCCTCCCCCTCACGCCCCCCCGCCATCTTGCTGACGGGGTGAGAACGCCATCATCACCTCAGCAGATTAAAAACAATCGAGCACAAACACGCCGGATTCATAACTCACTTCCAGCGTTCCGCGTCTGACGGAGGAGCGAACGGAGACAATCGTCCGACGTTGTGGGGGGGGGGGCACGCTCCACCGGGGAGGGGGGGGGTGCGGAGAATTACACGGCGCCGAGGGGCAAGACGTTCCTCAGATCATATCCTGCTAATTAAATTCCTCCAGAGGCCGTCAAAACGAGTCGCGTGCAGTTTGAGCGGCGCCTTTTGGAGCCGGCATCGGAGGAGAAAAACGGCGAGAAGTGAGAAAGAAACACACTTTTGGCGTCCGTAAATCCACGTCCCCCTCCTCCCCCAGGGGGCGCCGCGACTCTGATTTAAGGGGGCGAGACCTCCAACTCAACTTTATTTATACACGATCCTCCACAGAAGCAAAACAGATCGATAGGAGCGACGGACAGAAAAAAAAAATAATAACAAATAAGAAATGGCTGGAAAAAAAAAACACAATGTCGGTTCGGAAACAACAAGTCGTTATTCTTATAATTACTTTTTACTTTATTTTATTTTATTTTATTTTATTTTATTTTATTTTATTTTGTTTTTATTATTATTTTTATTTTTAATTTTTAATTTTTTTGTCTTCTGCCTCATTATTATTGTTAAAATGTAGTTTTTATAAATTTTTTTAAATTAAAAAAATATATCTGATGATATGAATTGGTTTATTGATGAATAAGTTTAAAAAAAAATAAAATTAATAATTAAATTACATTTTATTTAATAATAGTTAAATAAAATATGTAAGTTTAATTACTTGAAGTGCCTTTTTTATCCTTATTTTTTATTTTATATCCATAGTTTTCGTGTCTGATTTGATCTTTTTTTGTGGCTTTCACTCATTGTTATAATAACAATAAATAAACTCCACAGAAGGGTCTCAGGGTAAAAAAAATAACTGCCAGATATTAAAGTTGTCTCTCTTTTTTGGTGCGCTTCCGCCGCCATAAACTCTGAATTAAGCCAATATGAAGATGAATAAAACCCAAAGTTTTCTCTGTTTTCTTTTACATCTTTGACCCCGTCAAGTTTTGGTTCCGAAACTTTGTTGGCGTTGGGAGCAGCGATCTCGCGAACAATGAGCCGTCGGCGTGGGCTTCCTGCGGCCTGACACTGAAAGATGCTTCGACGGGGAGGAAAGCTGAACTTGAAGCGGAGATAAGGGCAAAGCAGCCCGTGTGGGAAGTCTTAAAATACCCCTTTAACTGGGGCAGCGCGCGAGGCTCGGGGTGCAGCTCGCCGCACGCCGGAACCTGTCCGCGCAGACGGGACGCCGCTTACAGAAACTCACACCCAGCGCCGGTAATGAGGTAAACCAGGAGACCGAGGACCGACTCCGATCCGACTCGGGACGTCTTTTCTCTTTTTCTTTTGACCGTTTCGATGGCGAAGCGTATCGGGTAGGGGGGGGGGCGGGTGTTGTTGAAGGCAAATTGGTGCCCACCAAATCTGGCGGTCCGTCCTGCACCTATAATGAATTCCAGTAATGAACTGTCCCCACACAGGAGTGCACAATAAGCCGTAAAGTGTTGCCACGGCGCAGGCCGCATTTGTCACCATTACGGTCAATATTTGGTGACTGCCACGAGATGAATGTGGCCCCGGGGAGCAATGAGAGGAGCCCCGTCTAATCTAATGTGAGTCATGATGCTCTCCGCGGCTCCTGTTGGCCCCGGTAATGGTCTGCATTATACAACGCAGCGCCGCCGGGCGCCCGGCGCCTCGCCCCGACGTGCCGAAGAAGAAAAACAAACACCGGAACGGCTCCGAGTTCGGAGCGAGCGCTGAAATGGAGCAGCTTTCTACTTGGGACTGACCCAAATATGGCAGACACGATCACCTCCTTTCCCCGCCGCCGCCGCCGCCGCTCGTCTCTGGTGACCGAGCCGAACGCGGAATCAATTCGGCTAATTGGAAACTTTAAATGGGATTGTTTCTCGACCGGCAACTGAATCATCGCCACAACTCGTCTTATTTCGCCGGCAGGGAAAACAAACGCCGGCGTTCCGCTTTCTGCAATTAACTTCCTAAACTCTTGATTATCCTTTTAAAAGTTCCCTGTTTATGTTCTTAAAATTAGAGCCTTTCGGGAAATCGAGACGCTCCGGCCACATTTCTGCCACCGTGAGCTTTTTATACTGCAGTCTGGCTGGAAGTGAGTGGCGAGCACGCCGTCGTGGAAAGGTCCCTGCAACCGTGAGGACGATGCTCTACTCTGTGGGAGGAAGATGCTCTATAACCTGGAGGAAGAGGCTTTATAACCTGGATATTAGTGGGAGGAAGATGCTCTACTGTGTGGATGTTGGTGGGAGGAAGCTGCTCTTTGACTTGGATGCTAGTTGAAGGAAGATGCTCTATAAGCCGGATGTTAGTTGGAGGAAGATGCCCTATAACCTGGATATTAGTGGGTGGAAGATGCTCTACAGTGTGGATGTTAGTGGGAGGAAGATACTCTGTGACCTGGTTCGAGTGGGAGGAAGATGCTCTATCAGCTGGCTGTTAGTTGGAGGAAGATGCTCTAGAGCCTGGATGTTAGTTGGAGGAAGATGCTCTACAGTGTGGATGTTAGAGGGAGGAAGATGCTCTATCAGCTAGATGCTAGTTGGAGGAATATGCTCTAGAACTTGGATGTTAGTTGGAGGAAGATGCTCTAGAGTGTGTATGTTGGTGGGAGGAAGATGCTCTATAAGCTGGATGTTAGTTGGAGGAAGATGCTCTAGACTGTGGATGTTAATGGGAGGAAGATGCTCTATTACGTGAATGGCCGTGGGAGGAAAACGCTCTTTAATGTGTATGTTGGTGGGAGGAAGATGCCCTACAAGCTGGATGTTAGTTGGAGGAAGATGCTCCATAAGCTGGCTGTTAGTTGAGGAAGATGCTCTAGAGCCTGGATGTTAGTTGGAGGAAGATGCTCTACAGTGTGGATGTTAGAGGGAGGAAGATGC
>JASSRZ010001312.1:0-10415 GCA_032164315.1 Malacoctenus gilli
ACACACACACACACACACACACACACACACACACACACACACACACACACACACACACACACACACACACAAGCATCAAAAACAAAACTCAAACAATCAGATCGAAATACACAGTTTCACTTCAATATTACTTGCATCACTCGCACCAAAAAGTCCAACTGAACTCCATCCTGTCTCGTATATTTTCAAAATAAAAGGTCACTGATAAGCAGGTGCATGTCATACTGCTCCTCCTCCTTTCCTGAACAGATAATTTCGTGTTCGAATCACGTTGGATCAAAACTTTAAATGAGTTTAAGTGACACCAAACTTTGTTTCTCAGTGTTAAACATCGCCGCCGTCCTCCCCTGACACCGTCACCCACAAACAATTAAAGGTGACCGGTTCACCGGACGCACGCGTCCTCTGGTTGTGGGAGGAAGCCTGACGGGCTTTCATCGGGTAAGAAATGAAGCGGCGGCGGGATAAACGAGCCGTCGCCGCCGGTGACGGGAGGTTAGAGGGTTCTGGTGTCAGGGGGAGGAAGGAAGGAACACCCGCCCACACTGGGTGAAGTGTCACTCGGGGAGACGGATGGAGGGAAGAGATTGGGGGCAAAGTATAGAAGAGGGGGGAGACGGTGACAGAGAGAGAAAAATCAGAGGGGGAGAGAAAGACCAAAGGAGGGAGATAGAAGGAGAGCTGGGGGTGGAAGGATGAGAGAGAGGAAGAAAGAGCGGATTTAACACCTAAATTTAGCCTGGAAATGTGCCTCGCCAGTGCACCGACCGACGCCGCAGCCGTAACATCAGATATCAGGAGCTGAATACCGGCAGGATTCTCCTCCTTTGAAACCACGCCGGCATTTATCAAATCCACTCGACGTGATGTATCGCCGCTGTCAGCCCGAACACACACACTCCTGAAAAACCCCCGCCGGCGGGGACGCGGAAGATCCACGAGGCGCCGCGGCGACCGAGTGAGGCAGCTCGCCTCCAGACAAAACCGCCGTGTCCAAAGGTGCTCTGAGAGGTGAGGCGGCTCCCCCGGCCCCCCCCCCAGATGCTCGGCGCTCCCAACGGGCCGTTTTTCACTCGCTTCGCCTCCGACTTGAACCGCTGCGGCTCGGCGACGTCTGAATGAGAGCGATCCCGGCCGCCATCGACGGGCTCCCGGTCTGCGGCTCGCTGATAAGACTTCGAAACGAGCCTCTGAAGTTATTTCAAATCGCTCGTCGGTCGTTTTTTTTTTCCCCTTCTCCCTTCGAGCTGCAACTTTCCTTCATTTCCTCTTGAAGGTCGGTTTTATTACCATATTTTCCGCACTATAAGGCTCACCTGAAAGCCTCTAATTTTCTCAAAAACCAACAGGCCGCCTTATAATCGAGTGCGCCTTGGATTTGGATCAATATTGGTCACTTATGGCTACCATACTCGCAAAACGCAACGCCAGCCGCTACGAGCTTTTATTCTGTGCGCCTTTTAATCCGGTGCGCCTTAAAGTGCGGAAAATACGGTAGAATCATTTTTTAGATGTGAAGAAAAACGCTCACGAACAGCCAGAAACGTTTTTTTGTCCACTTTTTTCACTTTTCGGCATCCGGATGTCTTCGTCACTCTTCGTTTTTGCAGTTTCGACAACAGACTGATGTTTCAAGAACGTCCAACGAGCGCAAAACAACTATATCAGATGTCGTTTAATGTCGGCGCGACTGTTTAGGAGAAGATTTTCTGCTCACGTGACCTCGCGAAGCCAAACGACCCCGAACGAATCGAGCGAGCGTAACCGATCGACGCCGGCGACGCGTCGCTCTTTTGAATGCTGTTTCTCCGGGGGCGGGATCAAGCCGTCGATGACACGATAGCGCTCCTGTCGGCCTTGTAGCACGCGGAGGAGATAAGTGAAGAGATACGACGAGCGTTGTTGATCCCCGAGGCGAAACTGGGTCACCTGCAGAACGGCGCCACTAAAAATAAACGCGCTCCAAACGCGTTCGGGGCGAAAGACGCTGCTTCCCGGCGTCGCTCGCTCGGGCTTCCTGTTACGGCGCGAACACGTCGGAAACGACACGTTTCTGTTAACGTAAATCAAGACGTTTTGAAAGCTCTTTGTTGTCGTTTCACGGGGAGAGTTTCACTGCGTTCGAGTCGATCCTGGTCTTTGAAAACGGAGTTATCGCCCAGCAAAGTCAGATGGAGGTCGAAATGTACGAAACGTTTGGAGGACGTTTAGCTCGGAGAGTCTTCCGGTTGGAGTTTCCTCACTTTCGCCTGACTTTCCCCTCCTCAGTGTTTACACGTCAACTCCACCCTGAACCCGCCTGTGTGTGCATTATTTTCCATTTGTACTTATGTATTCATGCAAGAGCGAGAGAGAGGAAAAAAAGACGCTCATGCATAATGGAAAAAGTCAGTTTTCAGAGCGCCCGGGTGAAAATCGGCACCTCGGCGCGGATTCCCGTTAAAAGAGGCGGAAATATAAAGGTTCCTCTCTGCATTAGTCTGCTGGAAAAAACCCAAAAGCCGAGCGGAAAGCAGGATATCAATCGCTGCTTTCAGAGCGTCTCTCTGATGAATATGTGGGTGCAGAAAAAGACGCTTTTATCTCACTTCCAACGAGTTCGGACGACTTTCGAGATGCTCTGTAAACACTAGAAAAACGACGAAGATCCTCCTCCAACTGTGCGGAAACTTTGACGATGAGTTTTGTCGCAGTTTTCGTCGCCACTTTCGGGCATTTTCTCACACTCGACACCGAAACGAGGACCTGGTCGCCGCTGCGATTCACCCGAATCACGCCAGACGTCATTTACCGAAACGAAAACAACCAAAAGGAACGAAGTCCAGACTCAGAATGATCTGAAATTACAAAACGAGTCGAGAAAACAACACGTAGGAGTCATTCTGCAGACTTAGGACACCACAGGGCGCTTTTATTTTGAAGGATCTTGCTTTTGTAAGCTGTGCTTACTCCCATCAGTGTTTGGCTTCACTGCAAACCAGAGCTCCAAAAATCTCACGGCAAGCGTCTTTATTTACAGAAGTCGTTGAACTGACGGGTTTGAAGCTCGCCGAGTGGCGTGAACGTCTCCAGCGCTGGCCAGAGAGGAAGCAGGTGAGCGTGTTAACCTCTCGCACGCCGTGGCGGCGGCGGCGGCGGCGCCGCTGGCAGCTCGATGCGCTTTGCCCGTTTGAAGCAGGTTTCCAATGTCACATTTCATTAGCCGCCCTGTTTGCGTCCGTCGCCGCTCGCTGTGATCTCTCGTATTTATCTTTTCTCCGGCGAATTCAATTACCTCCTTTCGCCGCTGCGCTTTTGATGCTGATGTAGCTCTTTAGTTTCCCGTTCAGGCTCTCCAGTCGCTGCAGCTTTCAGCAGGCTGACGGTGTCGGGGGTTTTTTTTAGCTTTTCTGCAGCGCTTTTGATCTGCGAGCAGCAGTTTTTCTCGATTAACAGCCCCGCTCATCCACTTTAGCCGCGGTAAACAATACGGGGGGACGACTTCCTTTTGTCCGCTGGAACCGCGAGAGTGAATTTATCCCACAAAATCTGGTTCGCTGTTATTCATCAGACTGAAGCGAGAGGCCACAACAGATCACGTCGAGTGAGCACGAAACCGAGACCGACAAATATTCTCGACTGACGAGCGCGAACACGCCGAAGTCAGACAAGTCAACTCGCAAACTTGTGGAGCCGAACCAACAAGTCACCCAGACGTCAGCTGAAGGTCGCTGCGGTATTTATTTTAATGCTTTAAAAACCTTGTTTGGGAAGTTTTGGGCTTTAAAATGATCACAGACTGTCACAAATACACAACCTGGTCATCGGCAAATAAAAAAATTTGAGGAGCGACTGTAAATAAATATATTTTTATGTTTTATAAAGAAAATATAATTTTTCGGAATATTTTTGGAATTTTGTTTATTTCTCTATTTTTATATACAACAAATGATACCGATATTAATTTTTTTTAAATTGAATATAAAATATGAAAAAAACCATGAAAAATATTAAAAAAATATGAAAAAATATAAAAAATCATTAAAAAATAGAAAATAATATATAAATATGAATATATTAAGATACAATTTTTTTGATTTCTCTATTTGTATCTACAATAAATTGTATAGGATATTTAAAAAAATAAAAAAAATTAAAATAAATCTGAAGAAATTATTAAAAAAACAAATTATAAGTAAAAAATTGGGAAAAAAATTCCTAAAATTTAATATCAGCTCAATAACTCTCAAATATATTTAGAAATTCCTGAAGATTTATTCGCACCACTAGCAGGACGTGAAAGGGTTAACCTGGACCTTCAGCTGTTGGAAGCACACAAGCAGCAGGACGTCCTGCAGGTCATCTGAGAAGGTCACATGGCCTCTTTAGATCCTCATCATCATCCTCATCCTCCTCCTCGTCATCATCGTGTCTGACTCCTGAATTGTATCAGGACGCTTTGTCGAGCTTCGCACTGCCGTAGAGGGTTCGAATGATGCCTCCGCCGCGTCCGCCAGCTGATGCTAATTTCCCTCCACGGCGGCTCACCCGCTCCGCGGCGTCTGACGGCTGCTGCAGAAGTTCGGTCGGCAGCTCGGCGCTGGAAAGTTATAATTTCACTGCAGCAGCGCAATTACGAGATGCAGATTCCAGGCGAAAATTGGCTCTTGTGAAAAATAACGCAGCAGCTCAACGGCTCGAGAGGCGGCTTGGGTTTCTGAGAACGCGGGCGCACTCACACTCACACTCACACACACACACTCGCACACACACACACACACACGCACACAGTCTCAGTGTCGCAGAGACACGATAAATCCCCTCGAAGCTCCAGAATCGCTTGTACTTTTTTCTTTTAAAAACATCTGAAAATCAAAGTTAAACATCAGATTATTGTTAAATGTATTCACCTAAAGTCAATTAAAATAGTAAAATCAAGTTTAATATGTCATGATTTATCTAATTATTATCATATACACTATTTTTTAAAATAAAATTTAAGGATTTTCATGTCTCTTAACCTTTGTTTATATTCAAATTCTTCAGGAGGTCATATTTGTTTGTGTTACTTTAATTTTTATTTAATTTTCCTGCATCTTTTAATCAATTTGAAGTTTAAGGATATAAATTTCTCTTAATATAATAATTGATTATAATTTCAAACATATTCCCTTAATATTAGTCTTTAAGTCAAAGCTTCTCGTCCTTTTTATCCTCCTCTCGTCTCTGATCTGCCAAAACTTTACAGTGAAGCCAAACTCCGAGGGACACGCCCACTTTCTCTAAAACACAACAGCAGGAGCCTTCAAAATAAAAGCAGTGTCCAGTTCATAGCTCTGCTTTATATTGAACTCAACAGTTGAAGGTCAAGGACAGCCTTGAACCTCTACGGCGCCCCCTACAGACGATCCACCATCATCAGTGACGCTGCGGGAACTGAATCCGTCTCCGAGTTTCAATATCAACTTTTAAATTTAACTTAGAGCCCAAAAAATTAAAAAATTCAGGGTTGGCGTTTTTTCCAAACACTGCGGAGGAGTCGTCTGCGTGTCAGCGTCGGGTCGCCGCGGTTCACGGCGTAAAACATCCGGGATGTGGACGACAGTAACGAGAAGAACGCGGTTTCGTGCACTTTGCTTTCAAACATTCCACAGAGCAGATTTTCGACTCGTTAACGTGCCGCCGCCCTCCGCCGCCGCCGCCGCCGCCGCCTCGCTCTGCACGCCTGCGTCTGCATACCGACGGCTTCATTATGGCTCATTTCCTGCGGCCGCATTCGCAGCCTGTGCGCCACCTCTGGCTCTCGCCGAGCTCTCAGGCAATTTGCCAGAGGTTAATCTGAGGGGGGGGGGGGGAGGGTTCACCGCCACGGGGCCACATTATTCAGGATTCAGAGCGCAATGACGCCCCGCGATTTTGCTGACGTCGGCGTGCGGCGGATACCGAGTCGCGGCCCAGTCGCCGTCTCGCCACTCGGTCCCTCCACCTGTTCGACATTCGACTCCGAACGCGGAGATCAGTCGTTTCCACGGAGACCCCGTGATTTTAAGTCCCCGCAACCCGAGTTACGTCTCACCATCTGCCCGCTGCTGCACTCAGACGGCGGCGAGGAGCGCCGGACCACCTGCGGATAACCAGGAGCGCTCCGTTGTTCTGCTGCGGGAGCCTTTGATTAATCACCGACTGACTCCGGTTTTTTTTTAGGGGGGGGGGGGGAAACTTCCTGGCCGTTACGAGACGGAGGCAGAAGGTACTAAAGATTACGGGGACATTCTGCGGCGTATTAAAAGTCTGGCGAGCGGCGGCAGCGTGACTCCGCCCGGAAACGACGATAGGCGTCGCCCTCCGACAGGTTCGAGTTGAAACGTCGAAGCGGAACGGCGAGATGTCGCGATGTGCCGCGTCTTCACGGACACGCAAGCTCCGCCTCCGTCCACTTTGCGCTCGGCATCGACCGGGGATCCCGCCGATGCCGCCAACGCGAGACGTCTCGGGTGAGCGCGTTCCGCCAGCGGCGGCGCGTGTCACCTAAATAAAAGAGGAGCGAAACATCATCCATTATGTTGGAACAGAGTGGGGGGGGGGGGTGCCACGACGTACTTGATGCGCCCCCCCCCGCCCCTCCCCCTTTCCAAAAGTGACCCTTCCCCCACCTGCGGCGTGATGTTTGCTCCTCTGATGGCTGTTTGAAGCCGTTTGAAGTCGGCCGGCTGCGTTTTTTCTGCTGAGTGATTCGAAAGATTGTTTGATGAAAGCCGACACGGGAAGCTGAAGAGGCGACGCGCTCCAAACCGCATTCCCGGCGTTCCTGCCGGTGCACTTCTCTCACCACGCCCACCCGCCGGGCCGGCCCGATCGCGCGCGATCAAAGCCAGTTAGGAAATAAACTCGCCGGAGAAAGTAAAAAAAAAAAACCATCGGCGGCTCGGAGAAACCTTTGAAGAACATGAGATTCCGAACATAGCGTCGCGTGGACGCCAACCAGCTCAGAGCCAATTAAACGTGAGCTCAGGCTAATTAACGGGGGGGGGGGAGTTATGCAGACCACAGCGAAAAACAACAACAACAACAACAGAGCGACGGACGGGAACGTTTCGGGCGTCCCAACGGCGCCGCGATGTCACGCAGAACTTCGAAGTTAAAGACACGACCATCCAAACGGCGCCGATGAACTCCGTCGCTCTTTTTGCATTCATTGATTCGTTCATCTGGGACAAGTGGACGCATGGTGTCTCACCAGTCCAACGCAGAGACGGACAAATGTCCAAAAACACACAACAACAAACTACTTTGAGATCTGAACAATATTGGACGATGTGAGGACCTGCTCTTCTTGAGGGGGGGGTCCGAAAACGACTCCCCGACCGACCAAGGGGTATCAACTCTGGAGCAGGTCCCAGGAGGGGACCCTGTGGTGTCCCCCCCCCAGTGGGACACGCCTGCTGGACCCCCAAAGAGGGGTCCGAACCAGACGCCCGACGCAGTTCAGCCGCTGCGCTCGGTGTTGGAGGAGCAACGACTCCTCTTGGAGGCTCGGAGGGGGTCTGAGAGCTCCTCCCCCTCCTCTAGAGACCACCAGGAACCACCTGTGTGTGTTTAGGGTCACCCAAAGAAGAGGGGGGGTGGGGGGTGGGGGGGGGCTCAACTGCCCATCCACAAAGAAGCCAAAATCTCAACACTTACACAAAGAAAAGTTAAACACAAACCAGCTCAATGTGCAAAACCAACAAGTATACACATCAGTGAGTATAAGCAGGAACACACACACACACACACACACACACACACACACACACACACACACACACACACACAAAGGGTAGTAAGTGTGTATACGGATGTCTTCCAATTACACTTCAGTCTGAAACTCTCGGAAATAATGAAGCCATATTTCAAACCATAATAAGAGGAACTTAAAACACACACACACAGACACACACACGCACACACACAAGCGTAGCGAGCGAGCACGTGGCGGCGCAGCCTCTCACCGCCGATGCAGAGGCTGAAGCGGCAGAGTTCATCGCACAGGGTGTCGGGGCTCTCCAGCTGGCCGGCCCCCACGCCTCCCCTCCCGCCTCCCCCCTCTCGCCGCTTCTTCCTCGGCGACATCCTCTTCACCATCTTCATCACCCGCTCCACCTTGTCCATCCCGAGTGGCCGCGGCGCACCTGTCGGCTGCGGTGGTGTCGCTGGCTCCGCCGCGTCCTCTTCCCGCCGCTTCCCTTGAATTGTTTTGCTTCCTGGCGATGTCTTGGAGGGAGGAGGCGGGGTGGGGGGGGTCGGATAAGTTTGGGCGCCGTGCTCACTCGCAGCTTATCTCTCGCCACTCCTGGCTTTCCCCGCAGTCGCTCCTCTGCTTCCCCCAAAATCCCTCCTCTCCTCCTCCTCCTGCTCCTCCTTTCTCCCTTCAATCGCAGCCCTTGCTCCTCTCGCACCTCCAAATCCTCCCTCCCTCCCTCCTCGGCGCAGCGCCTAATTGTTGGGGTGTTATTCGGCTGAACCCGGCCGACGTTCCGGCTCCTCTCGGAGTTCCAAACCCGGTGAGCGACACAACGAGGCGAGGGAGACACTGAGGGAGAGGAGTAGTGGGAAAAAGGGAGAGGCTGCACATTTACTCCCCCCCCTCCTTCCACTCTCTCTCTCTCCCTCCCCCTCTCTCTCTCTCTCTCTCTCTCCCTCAAAGCACACCAGCCCACCTCCCTCCCTACCTTTCCACCCCCACATTCAACCTTCAAAACTCTCTGCTGGCGCTGTGCTTCGCCTCTCGTCTCCCCAAAAGGGGGATTGTGGGACGTATGGAGGCGCGAAAGAAACAAAAAAACATGAGAAAGACTCAGCGTGGTGCGAGTGTTGCGCTTTGAGCGTGTGTGTGTGTGTGTGTGTGTGTGTGTGTGTGTGTGTGTGTGTGTGTGTGTGTGTGTGTGCGTGCGTGTGTGTACTAAATGACAGAATGAAGAAGAGTGTGTGCCAAAGGGAGATAATGAAGCATAGAACTGCTTGCACACTCAAACACACACACACACACACGCACGCACGCACGCACACAAACACAACAAACACACTTACACACACTAATACACGCACACACACAAACACACACACACATGCACACACAACACACATACACACACGCACTAACGCACACACACACACGCATGCACACACATACATACACATGCGCACACACACACACACACGATGAACACACTTACACACACACACACTAACGCACACACGCACACACATACACACGCACACACAAAGAACACACATATACACGTGCACTAACGCACGGACGCACACACACACACACACACACACACACACACACACACACACACACACACACACACACACACCTCAGCTGACTTCTATCAATCCATGTCTTCCTACCTCTAGTGTCCCTTTATCATCCCCCCTCCTCCGTTTCTCTCTTCTCACCATTATTTCCATCATTTCTTGTCACATTCGTCCTCCAACACCCACTGTTCCTAACGCGAGGGGGGGGGGCACGCCTTGGAGGGGCGCCAGAGATGACAGGGGCGGCCCGAGGCTCTGCCTGCGCCGACGACGTCGAAAGAGAATCCGTTTGTTTCAAAGAAATCGAGTCGATTTTTTCCCACAACCTGCAAACCTCCCCAATGCTTTTATTTTGAAGGATCCTGCTTCCATGTATGGGTGTGTCCATACTTGTTGGGATGCTCTGTGATACTTGTGTGAATGTGCAGGATTTCTTGCAGGCAGCTGAAGAGATCAAACGAAAACTCTGTTCTCAAACACCTTTGTTGCACTTTTCTGCTGTTTGCTTCTGTCCATCCACCCACTCATCCGTCCGTCCATCCGTCCGTCCCTCCATCCATCCTCTTCACCCGTCCACTCCAACGCTCTCCTTCCTCCGACTCTCTCATCTCTCAACACCTCCGTCCCGACCGACCCTCTCTATCGCTCGCTCTCTCTCTCTCTCCTTTTATTTTCCCTCCATCTCTCCGTCCACTCAACCGCTGCATCCGCCTCACTCTCGCCGTCCCTCCTTCCTCTCCTCATCTACTCTTAAAGCTCAGTGTCGTGTCTCTCCATAATAAGCTCATCATCTCCTCTGGAGGACACACACACACACACACACACAAACACACACACACACGCACGCACGCACGCACGCACGCACGCACGCATGTCAAAAACTCGTAGTAAACTTGCGCTTAGACAAATTGGAGGTGTTGACAATGACACACGGTCACACACACACACACACACACACACACACACACACACTAACACACACACAAACACACACACACACACACACACTCTCATTGATGGTGAACAGAAAAACAATACGAGTTTTAACCCCATGAATAGGGTCACACATGCCAATGTGCACACACGCACACACACACACACACACACACACACTCACACACACACACACACAC
>JASSRZ010001313.1:0-10414 GCA_032164315.1 Malacoctenus gilli
GCCATCTGCCCTAAGACCAGTAAACAATTAACTCCACCTTTCAGTTAACCATTTGTGATAACAATTCCTTTGAACAATTGCTGTTTTGAAGAAGGCAGGGAAGAGACACCTCACACACAAATGGAATAGAAACGGCACGCCTCGCGCAGTCATATATCCCAGCATGAACCACGCGCTAGAAGTCGGTGGCTGTTTACCGTAGTTGCAAGACCTGTTGTGGCTCAATATCGGTCCCTATACAAGGCGCACTGTCAGCTTTTGAGAAAATTGGAGGTTTTTAGGTGCACCTTATAGTGCGGAAAATACGGTACATACAAAATCCTGAGCCACAGTCAGAACATTGAAACAGACAGTTTCTGAAGAAACAGCAGAAACATTTCTCTTTTATCAGGGAGGAAGAGAAAAAAGGGCGGAGCACCAAACCTGTCACTGCTGGGACTTCCCTTACAGGGGACTAGAATGGTGGTCTGCAGCTATCCACTAGGCACTGTGGCATTTGTTATCTTCTCTTGCTTTTGTTTCTCTAGACTTCTCCCGCATGCTGCATGCATAACAGAGTCTGCCGAAACCTGGCTCCACCATCTGCTTTGTTGAACGGTTTGCTCTTATCAACTGTGTACTTCGCATTAAGGTGATATTTTAGACTGGGAGTACTCCTGTGAGAAGCACATTCAGCTCTGCAGTGACTACAGACGACTTTGTTGCTATCCAATCCGCCGTCTGGAGGTACTTTATAATGAAAATGGCCGTGGAAAAGTTCTGCAACGTTACCCTTCTTCTCCATGCTTGTTTTGGTTGCATTCCCCTTTTTTGATACGGCTCCACAGCCACCGACAAGAGACATTTACAAAATAAGAGCATGTGAACAACATGCCGATAAAAATAATAATCTGTGTTAATAAATTGATGGGTTAGTGTGAAGGCAAGGCATTAACTTGCCCACACCCAATTGAAATACCTTGAAGTGTAGCACCGACAAACTGGTTTACAAGCACTTGAAAATCCTTGAAAATGCTTCAATGGATCACGGTAATTTTAAATAAAACATAAAGCACGTGTAGGATGGTGAAATGTCTTAAGGGAGAGATGATATTGAGATGGAAATGAACCAACCGCGTTTCCGTGTATTTGTGTGGCGGCGGATGAAATAAACTGTGGCATCAGATTTGCATCGAGACGCAGGCATGGGGTTTTAACATATTCATGAAAAAGTCATGAATGAAACATTCTAGTGCAACAATAAAAAAAAAATCTGCAAACCCGTTTGAAACAAAACCGCACAGGAAGACGCGTTCATGCCTCCCAGGCACAGCTAGAAGGGGCGGCGCTGAGGACGCACGGCATGCCAATGCTTGGTGAGCTCATGGGAATGTAAATACGAGGCTTGACCGACACCACAAGGAAAAAAGAAAAAGCCGGTCACTTTTGAGTCACAGCGGCGGAGCCTGCCTGCAGCAGATAGCCTGGAGCCTTCACCCGCCAGTCAGTGCCACCAAAGAGCCCCCGCGCTGCCTTTCATACCCGTCTGACCTAAAAGTTGGGGGGGGGGGGGGACCCTCCCCTCTACGACTTCCCCCTCAAAGTCCGAGAAGATCACAAACAAGCGACGCTTTTGCAACTGTTGAGCCCTGAAATCTCAGTTGTACAGCTGCAGCTGAAACTGGCTGGAAAAAAAAAGCTGCATTAACGACTGTCGCAGATCAATATTTGAACATTAAGGAGACGTCGGTCGAGACTACTGAAGCTGGTATGGATCCGGTCTCAGCGCGGCTCTTCCGCTCGGTGATTGATTTCTTTTCTCGCCGAACGGCGTTTTGAAGGCGGTGCCAAGCTCCTGCTGGGCGAAAGGCGAGAATGAATCGATTATGTGTAATTTTTTGATTACAGGTCGCAGCGAAATAGGTTTTGGCTTTCTTGACCGCAAATCGCGGAGGCTTCCGAAATAAACAAGTATGAATGACGTGAAATTTGCAGCATATGCGTGTCACCGCCAGGAAAACTGCAGTTCTTCCTAATGAGACTCGTCAGGTCACGGACGGGCCGAAAGGCGCCATGCAGGAGAGTTAAAGATGTCGCCTGGAACCGCGGTGCAACAAGCCACAGCTTTGACTCTCCTGCATCAATAGAAACTGTAAAAGTCAACTCGATGCACTGATCGTTTTTCCATACGCGGACGCCATTATTTTTCTTTGCACTGAAGTCTGTGTGAGTCTTCATCCCTCCTCCGCCCAGGTGTTTGCTTTCCCTCCCCCGTCTTCCTTTTTTTCCTGCACGCATCTCCGGCTGCACAGCAAGCTGAACGTGATTGCCGGGTTGAAATCACATCAGCTTGTGCCATTAGAATTGTTTGTTGCTTACCGCCTGTCACTCGCACTGCTCTCTCTCATTATGTTCCAACCTCAGTCTCTGGATCTCACTCGCTGGCTCTCAGTTCGTTTGTGTTTTTGTTTGTTTTCCCCTTCCCGGTTAAGCAGCAACCGCAAATGTTTCCAATTGCTGACTTGAAGGTGACACGAAGTCTCGACCTCCGCGTGATGACTGTGATTGAACGTGACAACCTCAATTGAGTTGACCGCGCGACCGCCTCTAATTACTTGAATCAATTGTTGCGTTCTGATCACCGTTGCGGAGGCCATGTTTTTATATTGTTGTGTCCCTGATTGCTTTTCCGTCACCTGCCTGTCAGTTCCACCGGCATCCAGACTGCAGGGGGCCTCCTCACCAGGCTTTTCTCCGTCACCCCCGTGATGAGCCCCCCCCCAATTACCACAGGACAAACCGACCTTCGAGCACGGCTCGGAGAACGGCGTGCTGAAGAACTTTGAAGCCTTCAGCGTGAGCTGCAGGAGAGTTCCGTGGGTATCTGAAGCGTTGCTAGACGGGCCTTTAACGGGTGGTGACGATCTTCCACCCGAGGCTCTTTGTTAGCAACGCTGTGGTGGAGGAACGATTGGCACAGCAGGAGAGGGGAAAAAAAAAAAAAGAAAAGCCAAGAGCTTCTCTTGCCATTCACCCCTGATAGGCTCTTCTTCCTCCAGATCCCTCCTGAGAATAAACTGGAGTGGATTGTGTGCTGGGAGCTGTGCTGGTGTCTCCATTAACGGAGCTGCACGTCAACGAAGAGCGACCAAAAATATGGCTCAGTGGATGTTGTGGCTTTTGTTGCTGGTCGTATGAAAGGGCAGAAACTCCTGTTCCACATTCAAGTGACGGAGGAGAAACTGGGAGTCAGTTTTTTTTTTTTTGACCGGAAACTGAGAAGCAAAAAAAACCCTCCCGCGGTCTAAAACTGACCATAAAAGTGAAACAATCACAACATTTCCACGACACTGACTCGTGGATGTTTTTTTTTCCAGTTAATTTTAATGAATGCATTGAGTGACACAGTTACTGGAGTACCAGTCCTGCTCACCGGAACAGCGCAGTAATGAACGTTTAACAAAAGACGTGATGCATTCAGACTGGAACAAAAGGCTCATAATGTGAAACGAGCTCGGCGTGTTTTCAAGGAGACTTTCCAGAGATTCGTCTCAATGCGTGACCTCCGTCCCACTGAAACTGTCACGACTGGTCACAACAATAACAAAGGAGTGAAAGCACTCCTTTAAAATACACTGCATCGGCGTGCCAGGAGTAAGTCAAAACCACCTGTATTACCTACAACACGACACGTTCGATCTGCAATCTGAGCGAAAACGGTCACTTTTTTTTCCAAGAGCTGAAATCCATCAGGGACGAGTCTAAAGTCCGAGGCCTCTGAAATAAAGCAGCCGTCAGCGAACGGCAAAACAAAAGCACTTCTTGTGTTTTTGAGTACATTTTGCAGGTTTGACCTAAAACACTCCGGTTGTACATCGTAGCTGCTGCTTCGCCGTTGAAACAATCGGAATCTGCTTGGTGCGTTTCTTTCCGTCTTACATCACTTCACCGCGCTGTGATTGAACGGTTCAGCCCCTGTAACTGAGAGTTACAGTACGAGCTGCGTCAGTTGATGAGTGAGGCGGTCGCAGGAGTGAACCTGAGGGTGGGAGGCTGAGATGGACTAATTCCGGCTCTCCCTTGGGAGCTTGCAAATGTCAGATCCAGAAGGGGGAAAGTCAATCATGACATCAAAAGTCAAAGTACATGCAAAGGTTTCGCTTTTTCCATGAAGGAAAACAATTTGAATGCAGAGAAATTGCTAACAAGATAACCGTAATTAGCAAATCAATATAACTTGTGTAGAAATACATTTACACTGCATAACAGAGGAGTGATTAGTATTACCTTCCTGTCTCCTCTTGTCACTGTGGCATTAGCACTGGAGAGTGAGTAGCCCCGTCAGCACCTTGTGAACCAAATCAGGCGCTAAATGTGTTCCACGTTCCCCCTGAGGTCTTAAATTTGTCTGGCACTGCAGATTTAAAGCAATCTCAACCCGGACGCTCATCCCACAAATGCACCTTGCTTCGACAGAGAGGTGGACAACTTTTTGTGCTTTGTTCACAAGTGTCGCTGTACCAACAGACCAGAATCTAACCAACATGTGCGCACCAAGCTCTGCAAAAATCGTGAAGTTAACCCCTTAATGACCTCGTTGAGGGATATCCCTTCACCTGCATTTAACCCATTCTGTTCATAGTGATACAAACAGGAAGCGGTGGTCTGCTTGGGGAGATCACAGTGATGGTAACCAGGGAGGGGAACAACCCTTCCCTGTCCCCACCTTACTTGTCATTCTGGGGTACTCGAACCAGCAACCCTCCTGGTTACAAGTTTGTCTTCCTGAGGGGCTTTGGTTGCCAAGTAAACCTGGTTAATTAGTTTGTCCTGAGCTCCAGCACCGTGTGACAGCAGGTGGGGGAAAGTGGGTATGGAAGATTGATGAATGGATGAAGCGGGTGGACATAAAACGTGAAGGTCCAGGCTCGAGGATCACGGCGAGGAGATGCTACATAGCAACTCTGCGGCCTCTGCTGGCTGCCCTGTACCTAATGAGGGACATCATTGTCCTCTTTTGTCCTTGCCTTCGACATCCGGAACGCACCGTGTACCAACACGATTGACTGCAGATGGGCCTCGCGTGAGCCGGACGAGCTCTTCGCAGAGGTGAGTGAGTTCTGCTGGCCTCCAAATGAACCCCGCTGCAGCCTGAGTGAACGCGGCGTAAGCCGCTGATATCTCCACACCGATCGAATTTCGAAATGTGACCAGAATCGAATCCACCACATCTTCGCTGCTTCATGGCATCATGGATTTTGTGCGTGTTGGAGAGCAATGCTGCCGATACGCTCAAGCAATCACGTCTCTGTGCTGCATTTATGAAGCTACTGCCACGCAAACAAAAAGGTACCTTTGTGCGATTCACAAAGAAAACTGCACATTTACATTCACAAAGGTGGACATATATGCACATACGTAACAGCCACATGTGCACTACTTTTGTGAAGGGGCGCAGCTGCATTGTGCTCCCATGCTACACAGGGAGATCGTTTTGAAATGCACATTTCAATAAAGCTTACAATGTCACTGATTTGCTCAGAGCTAAAGGAGAAAAAAACAGAAAAATAAACTGAGCGATAAGCTTGGGATTGTTGACACCTTCTGCTTTGAGCTCCCGCGACCTCTCTGAACCGGCCGTATGTCCCAGGTCCTGGACCAGCCCAAGTCTCAAAGTCGGAGATCATTTCTCAGCATATAAAAAAGAAAATGTGATGGCGTGACTCTCCCTCTCCCTCTCTCTCTCTCTGTCTCTGTCTCTCTCTCTCCTTCCCATCAATCACATGAAGCTATATCTAAAATTGAATGGATACAAGCTGGAAAATATGTCTCACACAAACTAATTAGCTGCCTTCAAGAATGTGGGACCGAACAAATTGCTCAGCTGTGAAACACAAAGAGCAGGAAAACACTGCGTTGCATAATAATTAAATAGATAACTCAAGTGGCAGCTCAGCGATATCAATTAACGCGCACGCCTCTGCTCAGCGAGAGGTCCATACACTGGCGGCCTTTGTGCTGAAATGTTGAGACAACAGCCGGGCGCAAAACTCGCAACTCCAGGAAGCGACTTGCTGAGCAGCTCAGTCAAACCAGTCACTCCCTGTGTCCTCGGGAGTTTCTGGGTCAGACTTGAATGGATGCAAATGATGAACTGCTGCTCCTCTCAGCTCAGGAGCTGAAGAATCGTTGTCCTTTTCGGCCCCGACAGCGCGTCGGTGAACCGACAGCAGGCAGAGACGCGTCAGTTTAAATGAGGGCTTTGGGGCGTTTTGCGGTTCGCAGCTCGACAAGTTTGGAGAGACCGAAGTGCAAAGTGGATGTCGAGCTTACAGAATTAGACGTGTTGGTAGACGGTGCCAATAACACTTCGGAGCAACACATGAGAGGGAATCCACCAAAAAGTAGCTGCGAAAATGACACCAACAGTGGAAGAAGGTGGTGGGCGCTAATGCTGCACTGGCGGCCAGATCAGACATTTGATGAGTGTTTGGTCCAAAAATGCTCACACGAGAGTGAAAACATGTGTCTTTCTGCATCTTCTCTCATCATTTGATGTCTCCTTCTTGCTTCAGATACTATACGTACAAATCAGATGTGTTGAATTTTGACACCGTTCCTATTTGCCAAATTGCTGTCGGGTTTCTTGGAGAACTTTGCTTGTGCTAAATCAATATATTCACATTTTCTCACCCCAGCGCTCGCACAATCGTGTGTGGACGCCCCACGTCAAACGTTGCTTGCGTGAAAAGTACCCGTTCAATCCAGACCTGCAGTTTCACACCATTAAATCAACTCACAGAGCCCAATTTTAGTGAATCAGTTTGTTCTTTTTTTTAATGTGTGCAACAAGTTAGCACATGCTTTCGATCACTGAAGCCTTTTGTTGAGTCGGCCACGGTCTGATTTACAAGAGACTCATTTTTTCACATTCACGAAGGACAAACTAGAGTCGCCAGTTGACCTCATCCCTAAATTTACGGCCTGGTGAAGGAAACCCCACCCTGCTCGCACTGGGAGAACGTGCAGGGCCCACCCGAGCTGGGACCTTCTCGTATGAGGATGACGCCCACTGACGTTGTAACGGCTCGAGACTGAAATCCTCTCGGAGTGAGTGGAGCTTTTCCACCTGTAGCCAACATTAGCTGATTCGTTCAACACTCAAAGTGCATCGCTCTGCTCTGCCTGTTTGGAGGGATCTGTCAACAGCAGTAAGCGTCGACCAGGCAGTCAGCGTGATGATGCTCGATTGCAGAGACAAACAGGCTGAATCCACTTGGCACGAGAAGAGTTCACGTTGCCACCAATCACAGAGAACTTCCGAGGGAACCGAATGCACGGATGCCACCGTCTTTGCCTGCACATTTTTCGCGTTCTTACCAAGCGTGTTTGCACAATCCTGTGAAGGTGAATCTATATTCAACCCCTCATGACCAGGACCTATTTGTTTAAAAGAAAACAGCGGCAAGGTCTCCAATTCCCAGACGCCGCGCACCGTATGAGCAGACTGCATAATGTCGCCATGAATAAAATATCGTTGTGTTTTGAATGCCATATTTCCCAAAAGTGCGGCAGTAAATACTCAACAACAGGCATGAAATTCCTGTTCTGCGAAAACATCCGAACCAGATTCATTTCCTTGAATCGCATCGTTCCCTTCATGCAGCAAGACTGTGAACTGTGATTGCTTTTTTTAAATAGCCCCTCCAGTGTCACTCACCCACCAGTTTGTTCAATTATGTATCATTCTTTCGCACCTGGTAATCAAATCGTTCACGGATGAGAACATGACCTTCGTTCATCACGCTCTCTCTCGCTCCTCCTCCTGAGTTTCTTCAGCTGCTGTCAGTGCAACAGCTTAAAGATTTGAATGTTTTAAAGGTTAAAAAAAAAAAAGGAAACCAGTTGCACCCATCCCCAGCTGTGGATGCTGTGACTCTGTCCAACGCTGTCAACACCTCGCCGACACAGAGTGCAGTCACGGCAGAGCAGGAGGTGCTACAGCGCTGAAGCACTGGGGGACGGAGCAGAGGGCAAATGATGCAAGTGCACAGTGAAGTCAAGTGTTGCAAAGGCTGCAGATGATGGAGGGGACAGAAAACAGAATTGGCGCTGCAGGAGGCGCAAAGAGCAAGTGATATTAATGCAACTCGCCCAGGCGAAGTCAGGTGTCAAAACTGGGAACACGGTGTTTTCAAACGGATATTGATGCTCGTTTGTGCGATTACATTCCTGAGATGGCACTGCACGTCTCCACAGCTGGTCTCTTACAACCCAACTCCCTCTGTTGGTCCCCAAACGCATCATTCAGACGGTAACATCATGAATGTCCTTTTTTTTGCAGATCAGCCTGCAGTCACGGTTCACAACGTCCTAGTTTCTGCACTACTTCTACTAATGTTTAACGATGCAGCACGCAGCCGAGTTACAATCCAATAACAACAACAACAACAACAACAACAACAACAACAACAACAACAACAATAATAATAATAATAATAATGATAATAATAATAATAATAATAATAATAATAATAATAATAATAATAATAATAATAATAATAAACAATAACAAGCAGTCAACTTCAGACTGATTTGTCTCCAAACTTTCATTTTAAAAAATCAAAGTCACGCGATTCCTATGGACAAGTGATTCAACCACTTGCACCCCGTTTGATTTCTTTTGATGGCCAAGTTTCCTCTCGTTTTCCCACCCGCGACTTCTTCAGTTTAAAAGTGCCCCACGATGGAATGCGGCGGGATTGGAGCCTCGGTGCAGCGTGTGAACGTGACGCATAACTGACTTACCTCAGAGGTGTCCGGTAGCGATCAGCGCCTCGAACTCTGTAAACTGGCAAAAAAAAAAGAAAGAAAGAAAAAATAAACCCAAAAATAAACACAGGCTCCTCTTCGATGTTCGGTCAGTTTGGAGCCTTTGTGGTTTCGGTGTAAAATCCTAAATCTCAGGCTCGAAGTTTAATGGAACTGACTGACAGTCACCTGTGACTGAGAGACTCCGAGTTAGCGCGGACGCAACACCGGCACATTGTGCGTGTGCGAACGGAGAGCGCAGGGTGGGGAGGGGGGAGGGAGAGAGAGGGGAGAGAGAAGAAGAGGAGGGAGAGAGAAGGGGAGACAAGGGTGGGAGAGAGGGGGGAGAAGGGGGAGAGAGGGAGAGAGGGGAGAGAAATAGGGAGAGAGGCAGACAGCGAGAGGAGAGAGGGGAAGGAAGAGAGAGATGCGGTGAGAGACAGATAGAGGGGAAGAGGGAGAGAGATAGAAGGGAGAGAATTGGAGGGGAGAGAGATAGAGGGGGACAGATGGGGAGATAGGGGGAGATAAAGGGGGAAGACGGGGGAGATAGGGAGAGCTAGAGGATGGAGATAGGGAGCGATAGAGGGGGAGATGGGGGAGATAGGGCGAGCTAGTGGGGGGAGATTGGGGGGCGCAGAGGACATCACATATATAGGAGCTTTGGAACCTAATGAGAAACTAGAAGCAGACGTGACAGCGTGTGACGGACGTCAGTCCAGGACTGAACAGAAAACTGGAGAGTGAAAAGTGAATGCATTCCTGATGAACCTTTATTGCTCTCAACGCGTCTCAGAAAAAAAAAAAAAACATGCTGTCGAGAGGATCCCGGTGGAGAGGTGAGGGAAACAATGGAGGAGATTCAAGACACTTTGAGTCATTTCTAATGAACGCTCAGATCCAAACGGGAGCTCGAGTGTTCGGATTAAAAGCTCCTGAGTGAGTCCTCAGAGATGCCACTTCGCAGGACTTTCTCTGACTTGAAGGACCTGCTGCCTGCTAATATTTGGGGCTTGTATTTCATTTATTTATCTGATTTCGAGCCAAATGACACAATTGGCAAGTGGCCATAATATTCTGGCTGATCAGCGCGTGTCCACAGAGACGCAAAATAGTCACAATTAACTTCACATGATTCAGTGTTTTCGCAATAAAAAGTGAAACAATCAGAAAGAAAAAAATCGTATTAGTTTTTTTTTTATGTTTTTCCTGGTGCCTTAAGTTATTTTAAATTAAAAAAAAGTATTTTTCCCCGAAGCAAATAATAATACATCGAACTTATAATTTGCTCCATGCAAAGAAGTCTTTATTTTATCTTTTCATCACTTTTTTTTTCACTTTTGCAGCTGCAGATTTTTCAAGCTGTACTTCACCTTGAACACTTGACTTGATGTTTTGATCAATAACCCATTTTCCTGCTTTAACGCTGCGGATGTACGACTCCCTTCGATACACAAAGCAGTCTGACAGGAAGCTCTACTCCTGCTTGTGCGGTCGCCCCCAAGGCTGCACTTAAGATGCTCAATCTGTTGTTTCCCATGCACAAAGTGTGTGTGTGTGTGTGTGTGTGTGTGTGTGTGTGTGTGTGTGTGTGTGTGTGTGTGTGTGTGTGTGTGAGTGCGTG